>JAZGTJ010002080.1:0-11044 GCA_036877575.1 Botia almorhae
AAGTAACCATAATACAACCATAATACAACTATAAACACAAAGAATTGAGGAATTAAAAACACTCATCTAGTAAACACAATCGTCCCAGCGTGACCTGAATGCACCAGTAACCCCCTCTGGGTACAGAGTCAAGTGTGATATCTCAGGATATCATGTTTGGACTGGTTTCATGTCAATTCTACCATTCAGCTGATGCTTTATTCCAAAGCATCTTACAGTGCATTCAAGATACACATCAATACATGTGTTCCCTGGGAATCGAACCCATAATGTTTGTGGTGCTCAATGCTCTCCCAGTGGAGCTACAGGAACACCTATGTGGCTATTTAATGCAGCACAGCTTGTATTACTGAGAGATACATGCTGCAAGACATAAGCGTGCTTTTGTTTCTACCGTTTATTACTCCCCTGTGTCTTGCTCTTTCTCCCTCTCCTTCCCTCTCTCTCTCTCTCTCTCTCTCTCTCCTCTTTTCCATGTATTGCTTGTTGTTCTCTGGCTGCAACACCTCTTTTCTCCCTCAGTCTCTCTCTCTCTCTCTCTCTCTCTCATCACCTGTCATCTTCAGTATCCCTCGCCCTCCTCCTCTTTGTGATTATTGCAGTGGTAGTCTTCAGTGGCATGTTTACACAAACTAGTTAAACAGGCCTCTTTTTTTGTCAGCCATGTTGTGGTGCTCAGCTTTTAATTAGCCCTTTGTCTGTGTGGCATGCCGCGCTTTATTATTTTTCCCCATGTTCGCGCCGTGTGTTTTCCAAATGCTGGCTTGAAAATTGGTCACAGAGGGAGCCGTACGCAGCCAGCGTGTGTGTGTCGGCATTGGAGATTATTTTTAACCTTTATTAATGCACAGTCCAGGTGCTGGATAATAAGGATATAATTTCTCATAAGCACATGTTATTTTTCTCTTTAGCGATAGAAACAGCCCAGTTAACAATTTTAGGTTGTAGGAACATTTCCCTGATGTTTCCATTAAGTAATAAAAATGTACAAAGTCGTTTTGAATGTTCTAGGAATGCTAAAAATGTCCAGTTTTTTAGACGTTAATGCTAGGTTATAAGAACGTTATTTAAACATTTATTCTGTAACATTTTAAAATGTTCCACTAACAACTTAAGGCTATTTTTTTTAAATATAACCCATATATTGTTAATAAAACATTTTACCAACAATATTGTAAGAACATTTTTTGAAAACCTTTAGAGAACATTAGCCAACATTCTGAGAATGTTAGCTGGGAGGATGGTTTTGAAACCTGAATGCTCTGTTTAGAACTGTTTAGAAGTGTGACTGAAGTTAAAATCAACAGGCATACACATGCGCCCCATTTATTTTATTTGTCATAATTTTTGAGGGAGTGTGGGCTACTGACAGGTTTAAAATGAATGGAACGTTTTAAAGGAGTAAAGCTGTTTAGAACGGACATTTGGAATACTGATGATGACACCTTTAAGACGAATCTCAGCTCAGCCAATCACACGACCCCAGGCTCTTACAGCCAACGTGGAACATTCTCAGAATGTCGGCTAATGTTCTCTACAAGTTCTCAACGTTATTAAAAAAGTTCTTGCCATAACGCTAGCAGAACTTTTTTAACGTTATATTATACATATTACATTTTTATTTTTAAGTTGTTAGTGGAGCGTTTTAAATAGTTACAGAATTTAAGTTAGAATAAAGTCATAACCAAAACTGCATGTTTGGAACGTTCCTAGAACTTTCAAAATATTTTTTTATGTTTTTGTTGTTTAATGGAAATGTTAGGGAAATGTTCTGACAACATCCTAAAATTGTTAGTTGGTCTGCTGCAGGGAAATAGCAGAGGTGGATTTTTCAGCTCAAGTGAAGAGATGATGTCAGATTTTAATCCTAGTTAGATGTAGTTACAGGTAGAGACAGAGAGGACAGAGAGAGCAAAAAAAGCAGCTCTGTACTCACAGATTATTTCCAGTCTAATTTTATAAGCCCACATCCACAGAGACGGAACACACGCGAGGATTTAGGTTTTGAATTCTGAGGAGTTCAAATGACTTGCAAAATGACAAAACGCTTAATAAGTGTCACAGACAATTTAAATCTGTCTCTCAGGAAATGGGGGACACATTTCAGAAGGTCAAAAGTGAGCTGGAAAGGAAGTTAATTTAATCATTGCAGTTTATAGGGGAGGCAGTAAAGGCGTAGAGAACGTAATCCGATAATGATGAAACGGGAGAACATTTCATTTCTTTTAAAACTCTAGTTTTGAAACACGATTACTACACATGAAGACAAATCCTTTCTGAGGTTCCATTAGTGAGTGTCGGAACAATCTCCCCTACTTTAAAAAGGTGTTAAAGGAATATTTCGCCCAAAAATGGAAATTCTGACATAATTTAATCACTCTCTCATGTATTTCCAATACTGCATTATTTTCTCTCTTCCAGTAAATGGAAAAGGAGATATTATACATGTAAGGAGATTTTTATATACAATACAAGGAAAACAGGAAGTGGCCAGAAACAGTAGAAAAGTTTTTGAGGTAATTATGGTCATTTTCATTTTTGAGTAAACAGGAAGTGACTGTTCTTTCATATTTAAATATATTTAAAGCCTGTCTAACTGATAAACACGTGACTGGCAGTGTGTGACAAATATCAATATATCATTAAGCGGGGTTAGTCTTTCATACAGACACTCATTTTGTTTTTAAAGTTCCTTACGCTGATGCACACAACAATCTCTGTAACTCTATCAGCACGTTCAGCGCATTAATAGACTGTGTGAGTCATTGATTTCTAATTACACTGAAGTCCACTCTGGGGATAAATATTGTGTGGCGCGGCCATCTTGCGGCTTATTGTAATCAGAGTTGCTATTGATTGGCTGTCTGGGCTGCAGAAGTAATCTGTTTTAAATACACTGGGACTGGAGAGAATGGGGCAGAACGGTCTGTGCGCTGACTGTGGAATGGGCTCGGCTTCAGTCCGGTGAGAAATGCAGAACAACTAAAGGAAACTTGGATGTACTGCTTGCACACCCACAGCAGAGTGTGTGTTTTAAAACGAGGATGTTCTATCTTTGTTCTGGTAATGTTATCAAGCCTTTGTTTAAGAGAATTAAGCTCTGTTGTCTACTGCTTGCACAGGCAACTTCCTCTATTAAGGCAACAACATACTGAATAATAGATGCACCTGACGCGGTGAGTGTTGAGCATAAAGTAGTGTGTGAAACTTCAGTCTATTTGTTTGAGTGGTCTTACTTAACTAAACATAACATAACTAGAACATTGGCTTAACCAATGGTGTGAGGTTGGGGGCGGGGTTTACAAGCAACAGCAGATTGCTGGGAAATATTTGAAACGGGTTTAAACTATTTTTGCAATGCTGCGTGTCTCAGCAATGATGCATTTTTACAATAAACGCGTGTATGTGTGGGCGGTTTCAGGGCCTGCAAGACAGCCAGACGTAGACATCTATCAAATAAATTTCATATCTGGTCATGGCCGCCAAATTGTTTTCGACAAAACGCATTCCAGGACAATTCTATCGACTAAACCTTTGTGTGCTTGCTTCCAATATGATCATAAATAAGAATGTCAGTGGGGCGACTTCACACTTTCTGAGTGGGCAGTGATTTTTTCCTGAGACTATAATGTATTGCCCTCAAGAGCACTCCAGAGAGCCCTCCCTCTCTCTCTCTCTTTCTCTCTCTCTCTCTCTCTCTCTCTCTGTAGTCTCAATGCTAAAACAGCTGCTTTTATCAAAGCACTTCCTATTTTTGTCTCTCATCCAAGAATCAAACAGCTGAAATGAGGAAAAGTCGTCGCTATAGAGGCACATCTGTGTGTCTGTTTTATTTGTCGTTTCATTTGCATTCACTGTTGTAATTAACAATCACACTGTGAAATCTTACCAATTTGCTCATAGTCTGATTGTCTCAAAAATCAAGTCATGAAAATGCTCTTGAGTGTAGTGTTGCTGTTTATGTCTCGATGGGGTCTCTCTCGTGTGTGTATAGAATAAGCACATCTACAGCCATTGCTTTTCAATGTGTTTCATGTGAAACAAGCTAAATTTAGGATTAGAATAAAGGATTATTTAAATTGGTGTAGCTCAGTTGGTAGAGCATTGCGCTAGCAACGCAAAGGTCGTGGGTTTGATTCCCAGGAAGCATATGCACTGACAAAATGTATAACTTAAATGAAGAAATGTAAATGTTAATTTACTGTCTCTCTCTATATATAGGGCGGAAAGTTTGCTATATATATATATATATATATAGCAAACTTTTAATATATATATTTCCTTCCTCTCCAGTTTAGCTCTGCAAACTCAGAGATAATTGCATTTTGATAGACGATTAATGTAAATGTATGCTCATTAATCTTTGAGAAGACCTTTGGACCATGTTATTTGTGAGCTGTACCTGCAGCGTTTGCATATAATAGAGGGAAGGTGACTGACTGTCTGCCAGGGCAGGTCATGTGTACTGACTGTCACATCCTGTCTTTCCCAATGTTTGTGTCTTTCATTATCTGGACGCATCTCTGTGGATGGGTGAGGGTGTGTGTGTGCATCCGTACATCCCTTACTAGTGTTGCATTGCCGCACTTGACTGTACTGAATACTTGTTTGTTGAGTGACTTGATTGAGCAGAACAACAGCACAACATTGGCTCAACCAATGGCGTGAGTCAGGGGCAGAGTTGTTTGTTTGTCCGTCCAATGGCAGATGGAGGGTGTGTGAAATAAATAGTTTGGTTTGAAAGCATTTTTGTCATTCTGTTCGGTGATGCTGGGAGCACAGAAATGAACACTTTTAAAATATTTGGACACATTTGGACACTAACCTCACAAACTTAATCTATTGATCCAGTAATTCCTTGTTTCTCATAAATGCACAAAGTAAAGTTTTAAACATGATTTTCTTTTCTGGCAGGCTGATAAAAATATCTGCATCCACAAGTTGCGTAAATAACAGTTCTGTGTACAATATGTTTTAGACAGTCAGTGAATTGGGCTGATTGTGTGTGTTTGTGTGTGTGTGTTTAAGGGCTTGTATGTCAGGATGTGAGACCATAAGATATTTGAGAGTATTGGTGGGTGTGGAGAGAAGTAACTGGTTTTTCCTTCAGCAGGGACAGAGAATGTAATCACACACCATTACCCTGCATTACACTTGCTTGCTGGGAGAAGCTTTCATACACTTCCCTCTTTTTCACCAGTCCACACACACACACACGTTTGTGTATTTAAAGCAGCAGCCGCAGAGCCTCATCGTGCTCGATTCAGGCTGATTATTATTTCTGCCTTGACCCTTTATAAGCACTAGTGGACTGAGCGCTTCTCATAAGAGGCCACTGACCTCGACCCAGAGAGATGCTGAAGGCTTATTGTTTCATTTATCATTTCCATCATCACCCTCACGCAATCCCGTCTGCGGCCTCACTAACTAGAAGCACAGTTTATTTAATCACCACTTATTACTGTGGGAGACGCATTAGGTAGGCTGGTGTTTAGATGTAGTCGTTAATTCCAAATAGCATTTAAATACTAACCTAAAAAATCATCTGAGGTTTCATAGCAGTAACATTTCTTGGATGTACAGAAATCCATTGGATGTCTATTATAGATTGTAGATTAGGGGCTACACAATTATTTGAATTAAATTCATTTGTCAGTTCTCTGTTACACGTTTACTCTAAATCTCATGATATGGTGTGTTTACAGTCTCGGATTCAGTTTACAGTGTGTGTGCATAATCGCAGGGTGGTTGGTCACATGTTAGGGTCATATCACGGAAAAACTTAATAGGCATAAACACGATGTATGTACCATAGATATGTATTGTGATTTTCATAACTCAGAACTTCTTTGCGGAGATAAAATCTTTCGGTTCAGACTATCTGAATTTGTAACGAGTGTGAACGGAAGGAGTTAAAAACTGAATTGCAGCTGACGGGAAAGCCTCTGTCTACGTGTGAGTGGATTAAAGTGCTGTTGTTTATTTCACACATTAAATTGGGGCTTCTTAAAGGCACCAGGGCAAAAAAAACGGGCCGTTTAATTTTAAGGGTCAGAGAGAGACTGGGTAATGGTTGTGAACTGCAGTTCAAAAGCTTTATTATTATAAGCAGACCTTGTAATAAAAAAATGTGGTGATATAACCCCTTTTAGATCTGCAGTGCAGTTAGCTGATCACACACATTGTGAACGCAAAGTGCTCCAGGTTCACTTTATTCTCACATTTGCATAATTACATACGTTTTTAGCTGCTACAAGTTTCAATACAAATCTAATGTAGTGACATCACGGCCCTAAAAGGTGCTATTAATGCTTTAATCTCATCAACCCTTCTCTCTCTCTCTCTCTCTCTCTCTCTTTTCTTTCTAATGTTTTCTCTCTCTTTCTTCCTGGCTCTCTTTTGTATTTAAGCTTTTTCCTCCTGTTCATCATTTTATGTGTCGCAGTTAGAATTTAAAGTTTATGTATTACCTTACAACGGTCCCCATCTAGTTATTAAATGAAATTAAAGAGAAATGTACAGCAGAATTGGCAATTTAAAAAAAATGATTTTAAAAATATTTTTCGTCCAGAAACTCACAAAATTGTCTGGATTTCACTAAACAATTGAATAAAGAGGCTTAAAAAGACTGGTAAATATAAGCTGTATAATCACACATTTAAATGTGTCCGTCTGTCTCTGCTTTACATACATGAAATCATAGTAAGTACATAAAGGAAATGACCGACATGACATTTGTTCCTTTGATATTATAGAAAGAAGCACTTCAACCGTTTTAAGTTTCAGGTGCTATTTGTGGTCCTCTAGTAGAATATTATCAGCATAATTCTGCATATTTTTACAATCAGATTTTCTTTCTTTAGGCAGCATTTTTATTTCTTAAAAATAGCAAAATCGGCTGAATATTTCTCTTCATTTTCCTTGTGGAAAAGAACAATCGTGGTAACAATGATTTGTTTTTCTTCATGCTAAGCCACGCCCCCAGCGTATGACACGTTACTAATTGTGTCTTCAGCAACGATGACGTGATGACAGGAGATGTAAAACTCGCGTCCCTCCGTCTAACAATATCTTCTCACATTTATCTTTTAATCATTGAAAGCAAGTGAAAGATCCAAACACAGTCCCTCGTCTCTAAAATCACCTGTGCGTTACCCTGGATTCAATTCACATTGTATTTTCACACTTCTACAAGCTCCCTCTCTCTCTCTCTCTCTTCTACCTCTCCCTTTCTCTCTCTCTCTCTCTCTCTCCCTCTCTCTCTCTGTGTGTGTGTGTGAGATCGTTTTGCCACAAGCTGTCCTGGCCTCTTCACCAATCACATTAAGATTTAAATTTCAGCCAGTCACCAGCTCAAGGGCACTTGAAAGGCTGCTGGAGGAAGGAGCAGAGTGGCTGTTTTCGCAGGGATGGAGAGCGGGGCCAGTGAAAGGGCCTCCACGCAGCCGCTTGGACTTAAATCGATTACATGCATTGTTCGCTCCTCCAGAAAATTGATGTCTGGAGTTTTCATTGTTTTGCGATACGTGGCCACGCCTGAGAAGAGGCTCATCGCTTATCAATGTGAACAATCTCCATTAATAAAACGACACTTTTTCAGTTTAATCCCCACACAAAGTGTCTTTGAAAGTTATGCCAGAGCAAACAAAGTTTGGATTTACAGCTAATGCCTTGATTCATGTGTTGGAGGGGGCGTGGCTTTGGAGAGCAGGATCTAATGCTAGCAAAGCTAGCTTGCTATTGTTAGCATCTCTTAAATTGCCTAAACTTTTAAACTTTGTTCAGAAACCACATGCTGGTTTAAATGTGCTGAATTATGTCATTTTTCCCCTTCTCTTTATAGCCTTTCAATGTAGGTTATGTATAATTGTATATTGCTTCAAAACTCAACGCTGTTTGCCTGGCACAGTTAACTCCTCTTATAGAGCACCCAGGGAAGGCAGGCAGTACGTGAATTATCATTGAACAGATACGTTTGTGTACGTTTGCTGGAGGAATCATGGAAGCAATAACGTATCAAATGATATAATGATGATCATATATCCAGACATGCAATATAGTAAAGCAGGCTAACAACATACTGTACACTAAGAATTACATTCCGGCTTCAGATTCTCTCTAATGATTTGACGGATCTTTATTTTATCATTACACTAATGTGATGGAATACGATTAGGTAATGAGAGCTAATGATGGTGTCATCAGACATCATGCGATTGGATGAGATGATAATATTTCATGATGGATAGTGCTGATGATAATTGTAAGCAATGATTTTGATCGTTACACAACAGATAAATTATTGCTACAGTAATTGATCATGATGATGTTGAGGCTGTTGATGATCACTGTAGCACGTGTGTGTGTGTTTTGTTTGCAGGGTATGATGTACTTGGAGGAGAGAAGACTTGTACACAGAGATCTGGCAGCCCGGAACGTCCTGGTGAAGTCACCCAATCATATAAAGATCACTGACTTTGGTCTGGCTCGTCTCCTGGATGCAAATGAGAAGGAATATAATGCAGATGGGGGCAAGGTTAGTGTCACATGACCCCAGCAGGGCAAAGGTCATGTGTTTTTACTCTTTGGTGTGGCATCTGTTAAAGCCGCAATCTGTAACTTGTTCCTCTCTATCATCATCTGTGTTTAAAACATAAAATTGCAAATTGCAAAGTTATATTCTTAACGAGAAGCAGTTTCAATTCTGAACAACTGCTGTAAGAACAAGCTACAAATGCTTCACCATTCCTGGGAAATCATACATGACAGCTCAAATTATAAATCATTATTATAAACTTATCATTGTGAGTCAGGGTAAGGCGAGGAGACCATTTGGAACAYKAATCTGTTATGTACATGATCAAAAGTAGATTTTTGTTCATTTTTAACCAAAAACAGGTACAGTTTGCATTTTTATCAGATGCACTTTGTGTTGAAGGAACACGTTCATCAGAGGCTTTGAGTAATCAAGAGATCGTTGGACAGGAAATTCATCCTGTGGCTTTTAGGACACAGTCATGAATGACGGCTAATTAGCAGTACAAAAAACCTTTTCATCCAAACCCCTAAATCTAGGAATTACACTCTGGTGTGTAGGTTGTACTGTTTGTGCTACACACGAAAATGGTGCTTCAGGTCATGCGGCTTGCAGTGCTATGATTGTTCTGTGATTGGACTTTTACCTGTCAGTTAGTGAAACAAGTTAAACATTTCCTGCCTTGTATTAGAGCAGGGACCCACATCATTTATAGGGACCAGAATATCAGTAAGCAGCCACCTAGCAACACCCAGGCTACTACTCAGAGCCCCCGGCAACCCCATAGCACTGCAAGAAAAAAACACTCTGAACACCTTAGCAACCACCCAGCAACACCCTAGCTGCTACCCAGAGGCCCCTGGCAACCCCATAGCACTGCAAGAAAACCTAGCAACACCCTGGCAAACATTCACACCACTGTAACTCACTTCGTGTACACTCATTTGATTTGATCAAACTCGATCAACACACAACATGTTGCCACAACATCAGAATGTGCAAACTTTCTGAATTTATAACAGAACACCAACTGAACAGTATTTCCTAATACACAGTATTCATTAAACAGTAGACAAACGACACCTGGATACACTGAAGTATGTGTTATATCTATTATATCTAATCTATCTAATCTAATATAACTTTTATTTTCACTAAAGCAGAAGATGAGAATAGTTTGATGTCTCTGTTTATTCCATTCATGAAATTTGCATGATTTCCTTATATTTTATGTATGATGCTGTGTAAAGTTTGGATTAAGCTATGTAAGCTTTGAAGATACTGCCAAGTTATGTAAATAAACAATAATACAGTTCATTTACAGTCTAATCATCCATTTATGTATTAAAGATGCTTAAATGTTTCCTCCTTTTTATGTCAGATGCCAGTCAAGTGGATGGCTTTGGAATGTATCCACTACAGGAAGTTTACACACCAGAGTGACGTCTGGAGTTACGGTAAAATGATTCCGGGTATTCCGGGTTTATTCCAGCCTCTTTAAAGCACAACCTAAAAATGAGACACCCACAGTTAAAGTTCTCAAACTGTTTCATGTACAGATTAATCCTGGTCTCTTGTAAAAATAGAGACTTGGAAATTAAAACTGAGTGTGAGGTTAAAGAGCTTTACAAATATTGAAAAGTGAACAGAAAATATTTGTGCGCAGGAAGAAAAAGTCCACTTTGATTTTTGACTTAGATTTTCAATCTTTTGATGTTTACTCGCGACACAAATTATTCCAGTAGCTTTGTTATTATACCACATTTTTTAGACGTCAAATCTTAAATCCTTGAGCTTTCAAATGGCACATTGATTGTCAAGAATATTTTTTATTTCGCCGTTAGAAGAAGACGTGCCAGTCGCCCAGTGTGTAAATAGCTGCAGTATAATTCAGAATCTTTTAATGCAGCCAGACTCTAAATAAATGTGAGAAGCAGCGACCTGACAGTTTGATCTTATGCGGACCGTCTTTCAGGAGTGACTATCTGGGAACTGATGACGTTTGGAGGAAAGCCGTATGATGGAATCCCTACACGCGAGATCCCCGACCTGCTGGAGAAAGGAGAGAGACTCCCTCAACCTCCCATCTGCACCATTGATGTCTACATGGTCATGGTGAAATGTAGGGAGGCTTTGCTTAGATTCTCATCTGTGTGGTTCTGTTCTTTCCTCTGATCTATAAACAATATTTTACTTATGTATTTTTAAGAAATGCATTTTAAGTCAAGTCAGTAAATGCCATCCTTATGGGTTCAAAACATGAAAACTAAGATTGTTCTTGCTCTAGCTAGCTAAACAGGTTTTTATGTCGTAGCTGTCAATAAATTGAAAAACGGAATAAATTGAAAACTGCAATGCTGTTTTTTAACCAATCAGCATTCAGATCTGGAAATCCCCCTTGAGCCTTTTCATGATCGTGCAAGTGCATAATGTAAAACGCATCAATTTGATCCAGCGTGACTGATGTTGATTCTCAATGAAAAATATGTGCAGCTCTCACGCTGATGT
>JAZGTJ010002080.1:11080-46015 GCA_036877575.1 Botia almorhae
TCTTTCAGCGCTGTAGTTGTAAACAGACAGTGATGCAGGAGCAGTGTTGCTCTTCTGAGGTTCTGCAGATCTTCAGTCTGACTGACAGCAGATGGCCTCCACTCTCACCTCTTGCCATGTTACAGAACACAACATGTCCCTAAAAAATGACACACAGGCACACAGCCCTCATGGCCCAAAGAGACCATCACAGTCGATTTTTGCCAAAGTTCCATTAAAACTCTATAAAATAAGATTAATATTAGAGCAGTAATAGGTTACACTGTATTTGCACGGTCCATTCTGCTTGCATAGAATGTTCGAACAACTATGTCAACTACTTCTTATCAGAGTATTTGAAGACTTTTAACAACACTACTGTAAACCGCTGTTTTTGCGAACTAAAGGATGAGTTGAAATATTTTTCGTTTCTTTTAAGGTTACTACAAAATAAGAGAAAGCCCAGCGTGTAAGCTCCACCAAAATAAACCGAAATAAATTGTGTAACTCCCCAAAATAAGCTGTCCATTGTGCTCTGTGTGCCCTCCTGCAGGCTGGATGATTGATGCAGACAGCAGACCCAGATTTAAAGAGCTTGCAGCCGAATTCTGTCGAATGGCAAGAGACCCACAGCGTTACCTAGTGATCCAGGTGAGAGCCTCACAGACCAGTGCTGAAGTTGCTTTGAAATTGTAGCTTATCAGTGTACAGTTCTCATCACTAAAAGCAGTTAATTCAAGCTACCGCAGCTAATAGTAATATCTACTTACCTGATGACATAACATGGTTTTGTCAATAAATAAGCAGTGCGATTTAAAGAAATCGTTCACTCAAAAATGGTGTATCTTCTGTGGAGCGCAGTAACAGATTTTTTGAGAAATGTCTCATAGTTTTGTGTTCATACGATGAAAGTTATTGGGTGCCACTCTTGTTTGGTTACCAGTGTGCTTCAAAATTTTTTTCTTTAGAGAGATATTTTCCTCAGAAGCAAAAAAGTCATACAGGTTTGGAATGACATGAGGATGAGTAAATTTTTATTTTTGGTTGAACTGTCTCTTTAAATAATGTGTGATAATTGAGTTAATGATTAATATAACAAACATCTAAAATCTTCAGTAACATTCATCTGAAGCTTGATACTCTCTGTACAGGGAGATGATCGCATGAAGCTGCCCAGCCCCAATGACAGTAAGTTCTTCCAGAGTCTGTTGGATGAGGAGGAGCTGGAAGATCTAATGGATGCTGAGGAGTATTTGGTTCCACAAGCCTTCAGTATTCCTCCTCTGGCATATACCACCAGATCACGCATGGACCCGAACAGAGTGAGTGTTCCACTAATTCTTCAACATACTCACAGCTCTGTGATTGAGCCATTTAAAGCTGCAATCCATAACCTTCACCTCTCTACCGCCATCTCTGTTTCAAACATGAAATTGCAGGTTACTTTATGTATATAAAGTCAATTATATTTATATATTGTTTATCCTTTATTTATATATATTAAAGTCATTCCCAGGATATTGGACCAGACAGCTCAAATTTGTAAATCATAAACGTACTGTTGAGAATACGAGTAAGGTGGGGAGATCATGTTGAACAATGATCTGTCATGTACTTGCTCAATAACTGATTATTGTTCATTTTTAACCAAACACAGCAACGAATTGCAGCTTTAACACATCATGGTCTATCCTGGTTTGGCAGATTATAGTGTATTTTGTGTGTGTAATTGTATGTTTAGCTGTGAAAACAGTGTCTGATTTAAAATTTTTTGTGACAGGCATTGTTTACAGTGTACAATATCCCCATATCTAATACAGGGTATACTGCTAATTGTTGAGTTTGTGTTGTAATGGCAAAATTGGCAGAGGAATTTGTCATTTTCAATCTTTGTTGTCATAAATTTTGGCACAAACTACCGACTTCTCCTCCTGCGCTCATAAACTCGCTACATTTGTATAATGTTCATCCACAATCCGCTCTCCATTCCAGCAAAATGGCAAAACAAAATACAAACGTGCCACCTCTCCTGATACATATCTACTGACATACAGGTGCAAAGAATGATTGCGCCTAATTCTTACAGTACTGTGTGAAAAACAGACATTCGGTGCTATTAAAATTGTTGCTAAAATGATTTTGCATATGTTATTGTTGTTTCATGGCGAGCCACTGATTTTTCTTTTTGTTCAAATTTTGAATCAGTCAGTTTTGTTGGCACAACTCAAGATGAAATCACAATGAGTCTTGTCCTTTATCTGACAGATAACAGACATATTTCAGTAGTTGACAGGGGTTGACCAGATGTTGATGCATTGACACAGGCAGATACAAACAAATGTACATATCTTAGGAGACCTTTAATTGACGCTGTCATTTATTGCTTGTATGAGGCTGGATTGAGTTTTCAAACGGGTGCATCATCTGACTGACTTTGACCTTGGTGGACAGATGCTCCCACAGGCTTTAGCCAATTAAGTTCCGCCCACCAAGTAGCTCAGAAAGTCCAGCCCACTGCCTGCTGCTGACAGATGCTCAGCTCGCTTTCCTAAAATGAACCTGTCCGCCCTCAGAGTGTGAAGTCATGTATACCATGACAACAGAAAGAGCAGTTTCAAAAGCTTCTTTCATAGAAAACAAAGGCTGCCTGCCCAGCTAACCGGGAACATTCCCAGAATGCTACAGAAATGTTCTTACAACCTAAAACTGTTAGTTGGGTGTTGAAGACGCTAATATTTCCCAATTTTGTTTTGCAGGCAATTAATTCTTCCTTATTCTTGAAAAATCATTTTATTTCATGAAGAATCAGACTTTTAGAGCGCGTCAAACCAGCAGTCTTGTGTTTTGTGATGCATTCAGGCTTTCCTGTGGAGTGAGAAAAGTCAGCCCCCATATACGTGTGTCTATAATGGGCTCTGTGGCTGAGCTTTCATTACAGGGCCATGCCAAGTGTAAACACTGGATCCTCACTAAGGGAAGATGATATTTGCCCATAGACAGGGAGTCCAGAGTTGGGTATTTGCTCTCTGTTTGTCAGCCATGAGCATGATATTAACTGTTTGTGTGCATCCCAGCTAACAATTATAGGTTCTAAGAACATTTCCTTAACATTAAAAATGTCATTTTGAAAGTTCTAGGAATGTTCAAAATGTGCAGTTTTTTAGACATTTTATTAACGTTACTGTTTGGTTATAAGAGAGTAATTCTGTAACTTTATAAAACGTTCCATTACTGCAAGAACTTTTAGAGAACATTAGCCAACGTTCTGAAAGCTTTTCCTGTTAGCTGGACTGGCGGAAGCAGAGAAGGACAGCCAATCAGAATGCAGCTTGGTAGCTTCTCACAACTAATAACTGTAACTTAGAAAGGCAAAATTTCAGGGTTCAATCAGTCCATGCCAAGGCCGGGATAGATTTTGTGATGGTGTGAGAGTGAGTAGGAAGGAGGATATGATGAAACAGATCCTTCTTTTGTTGTCTAGACCACGTTTGTTAACGGTGTGCCATTTTGCATTCTAACTTGCATTTTGTTTTCGTCTGACTGGGAGAGAAAAGAGCGCGAGTGGAATGAATATCAATGAAGGAAATCAATCCTTCAGAGCCTCTTTGGAACATTATAGAAATCTTTCGCCTGCAGTTTGCCGAATAAACTGAGCTTTGGGAAAACAAAACTCTGCCAAATAACCCAAGTAGCAGATCGGAATATTAACGCAAATTCATCGCTAATCAAAATGCTGTTTTTTTTATTATTTTAATAGAAGAAGCGCATCTGTGTGTACCTGGGGTTGTGTTGTGGCTTCGCTGTGGTCATGAATGTGAAAACGTGATACTGGGAAAAGAAAAGCTACCAAATTTGGCATAAAACCTCAGTGCTAAGTTTGAGGAAAATATGAATCCAGCATATAATCCATGTAGAACTGTGTGGTTCCACCACGACCAATCACTGGATTTCAGCTCAGTACTGTCTGTTTTATAATGTTCATTTTATTGTTTTAAGTCTTTAACTTTAATACAGAAGTCTTATCTGGTTTCCAGTTGTGATATTTTTCATTACTGTGATGTAAGCTTTTGGCCATTCTGTCCATCCCTCAGTACAAGTATAGTTTTACCTTCAGTGTAAAGTCTTAAGTCGTCTGTTTCCTCTTCTTCAGACAAGTGCTGTCCTCACAGGAACGCTTACTTCACAGCAATGAACTGGAGAATAATGAGAGAGCATTGTGTCTGCTGGAGAAGAGAGAATAGAGAGAGATAGATGAGAAAATAGGGAGAAAGAGATAAGAAGATGCTGAGAAAGAGATGAGAAGATAGATAGAGAGAGATTAATGAGGTGATGGAGAGTGAGAGAAAGAGCTGAGATGATAGAGAGAGATGAAATGCTGCTAGAGAGAGAGAGAGAGGAAGAGAGAGAGAGAGAGAGAGAGAGAGAGGGAGAGAGAGCTTTGTGCTTAGTGGTGAGGCAGAGGAAGTGTCAAGGATAAAGCAGTAAGGAAACAGACATACACATTAAATTCACATACACAGCTTGTGTTTTGTGGGCAACACAACACCTGCAAGATCACAGCACTAACACAAAAGCACCTGAAGAAGTTCCTGTAGCTCAATTGGTAGAGCCCTGTGTTAGCAGTACAAAGGTTGTGGGTTTGATTCCCAGGGAACACACATAGTGATAAAATAATATAACTTGAATGTACTGTATATCGGTTTGAATAGAAGTGTCTGCCAAATGCATAAATGTAAACGTAAATATGGTACATATACTGATACATTGTGAATGAACCCAGCTGCCACAGGTGTTTTATAAAGAGACAAGCTTTCTGAGAGAGAGTGAAGATACAAATTAAACAGTTTGTGATGAGATTTGTAATTCCATCGAGAGAGATGTGCTCCTATACTCTCATCTGTTCAATCAACATTGCCAAGTTTTTACTGTATTAAACTGTAAACTGAATTAAAGGAATAGTTCACTCAAAACTGAATTTTACTCATCCTCATTTCAAACCCATATGACACAAAAGATATTTTAAAACCATAAATACATTTTTAGATTCATGTTGCTTTTTATTTATATTGTTAAAATGATAATGGGAGAAATAAAGGCTTACCATTTAGATTCCTCTTTTTAATGAGACATCTGAACTTGTTAGTCTCGTTTGGGAATCGCTACTCTGGAGATCCTAACAGGCCCAATTATGTTTCTGCAGAACCAGTTTGCATACCAGGATGGAAGTTTTGGCATGGAAGAGATGATGGCCACCATCCCGCGGGTTGTGGCTGTGTCTGCAGTGAGCCCAGCTTGTTCCGCTCAGAAGCAATCTGGGGCCCACCAGGGGGCCTCAGGGGCCTCGGAGGCGTTTGAAGACAGCCGCTGTAATGGCACACTCAGGAAGAAGGTTTCACCCCGGGCCAGCACTGGTGAGGACAGCAGCGGTCAGCGGTACAGCGCCGATCCAACCGTGATGCTGTGCGAGCGTGGAGCCAGAGCTGAGACCGACCAGGACGGATACATGAGCGCCATGCAGGAGAAGAAGCCCTCAGGTACTTGGAATAAACTGAGCAAGAGTGCTAGAGAAAATCAATCTTGAAGAGCTCCTGTAGAGATCCATTAAGCTTGAAATTGTTCACCCAGGGTTGTTTTTAACTAAACCTGGGTTATTTTGTTCTATATTTAAAGCATTTATTAATCAATGTTTATAAAGTTTTAAAATAAGTATAATCTAAAAGCTCTTTTAAATGTTGAGCCAGTTTTTGGTCATCCTTGGAGAGTCATGAGCTATCAGCAGTGTTGGTAGTTGATGGTGATCTCAAAAAACATTTGAATACTATTGTAAACTGTGTTGAACCATTTCAGCTAAAAGTTTTCAACACTTAGTCACTCATGCTTAGAACTTTGACTTACTCTAACTCAAGGACTTGAGAGATGAAGCCCAGAGCGCTATCAACCCACTGAGTCTGTCAGGAAAACCGCAGAGATCAGTGATTCCTCGCTTTACCTTACAGTACCAGCTGACAATCATCAAAATGTTCTCACTTTGTACCTCTTTTAGGAGTTTCTGTTTTAGCTCCACACCTCACTGTTCCTCCTCTCTTTTTCCTGCAGATTATCTCAACCCTGTGGAGGAGAACCCCTTTGTCACCCATCGCAGAAATGGCGAGGTACACACTCATGAGCGTGGATACCACAGCGCCTCCAATGGGCAACCCAAGGTGGATGACGAGTACGTTAACGATCCCCTTTACCTCAACACCTTCCATAACACTGGGGAAAAGAGTCACGAAGTGCTGAGGAAGAACACAGTCCCAATGGCTCACGCCACAGCAGCAGCCACAGTAGCAGCAGCAGCAGCAGCAGCTAATTCTGGCACTTCCAACAGCCAGAACCTTGCCCAAAATATGCCACCACCAGCACCTGGTTCCCACATCACTGCACAGCCTCTATACCAAGGCCAACAAAGCATATCCACCCTCTCGGGCCACACCCTCCATTCTGCCCATCCCGGACACGCCCTCCACCCAACGCACACCCTCCATCCTGCTCACTCCGGGACCATCATGGCCGACAAAAAGCCCAAAAAGACATTCGACAATCCCGAGTATTGGCAGCACAGTCTTCCCCCCAAGGCAACTCTCCACAACCCAGAGTATCTGCAGGACTGCAGCACACGCTTCTTCTACAGGCAGAACGGAAGGATTCGGCCCGCCGTGGCCGAGAACCAGGAGTACCTGACAGAGTACGCGCTCAAGCCTGGCACGGTGTTGCCTCCACCTCCATACCGCCAGAGGAACACTGTCGTGTAGCAACATCTGCCAATAGAAATGAGAGACAAAGTGGGAAAGATACAGGTGGAATAAGAGTGAGAAGGAGACCCTCTCAAACATATTGTGTTCTCACCCTGGCTTTCTCGCACCAGCATCCCGATGTCTCCCTTCCTCCCCGAACTGGATTTAACCTTCAACAATCTGGAACTGATGCGCTTGAGTGATCTTCTCCTCTGGAAGCATTGGTCACAGATGACCACATCAGTCAAAGCTCCTTCTCGCTTGTCCTTCCATCACCATTAAGACCTGTCTCCCCACCCCACTCTTCAGAAAGCTGTAGAAGGACACACTTTCATCATATGGTAGATGTTTTATTCAGTATGTGTATACAAGCCTCATGCCACACTGTGTGGACATTTAAAGGTAAAACATGGGCAACACAACATGGGCTGATCCATCTGAAACAGCAGAGAGGAATCATTCTTTTGTGCGATTACATCAGTTCTGATTGTTTATCTTGTTTTAGGAGTTTGATTTCAAGCTACAGTATAATATTTTGTAATTTATGACTTTGATGATCTTTGCTATTATTATTAAACGCAGTGTAGTTTATTATAGCAGTCCGTACTGATAATACTGTATGAGAAGGCAGGTTTGTTGTATGCAGGGCCATTTCCCAGGGTCGATAACCAAGGATATTGCCCCAAGCCCTGTGACAAGGGGTCCTCTCGGAACCTCTGTGGTACACCCTGCTCATTGGGTTCTGTCCTGGACACCCTTGGTTATGGGTATGCTAAATGCTGTTACATACAAACCATGTGTGTAATTCTGTATGCATATGTGTCGTATTACTCAAACAAGGTACTTTTCATCGTTAAACATCTTTTAAAGATTTTTCATCTTAACACTTTTGAGCCATTCTCTCTTCATTGCCCAATACGTAAGACTGGATTTATTTTCCATTTGCTTGTACACTGACAACAGTCCTGCGGTCCACAACAGACTTCAGAGCGGCGCAGCAGCAATGTAAAACAGACTGATAAGAGGAAACAATCCACACTGAGAAGAGCTACCAGTAACTCTCCTATAAGCCGCTTCTGAAATACAGAAGCCAGGTCTTACTGCAGCCTGCTACTGAATCAATAACTTCATATAAACAGATCAGCAGCAGTCTGCTGTAATCATGTTTTTATTGTTGATCTCGCCAGCATTGATCTGTATTTTCACACAGTTGTCACCTAAAGGTAGCCTTCCTTCATATTTGCCATTTAATATGGGGAAATTAAAACCCAAGTTGATAAACTGGGTGTATTTTGAACTTATGAGTTAAAATTGATACTAGCGACCAAGACGTCTGCCGATGTCCATGTAGACGTACAGGCACCGTATGGATTTTTACACAACTACGGATGCCCAGGTGTGCCCGGACCACTCAACAGCACGACACCTGGCTCCAGTTCTGAAATACAGCCGGAAAACTGTTACAACTGCTTAAACTTCAAATTAAGATCAATATTAACGGCCACCTGCGATTGAAGGTGAAATAGAAAACAGGAATACCATCATGCCATGAGGAACAGATGAGAACGTAGAAACGTTACGTTTGCCTCCAGGCTAGAGATGAAGCTGCGTCAAATCTGTCATCTCCATTTGAACTGTCTCTTTTAATGACGTTCTATATGGTGTGGAAGTTCTAAAATATATATGGAGGAGACTGTAAGGAGTTCAGGAAGATAACACAGCTTGTTAGAGGTTAAAGACAAACACATTCTCCATCTTAAATGGCGGGACACTGTGCATCATCTTGGACACGGAGCACGTCATCGCAGTTTCTAAGGCCAGATTTGTGTATAGTTTGGAACACTGCCAGGCACTTTGCTTTTCTGCTAAGAGAAATGATGAAATGTGATATTGGTGGATGTAGGAGATGTGAGATGGTTTTTATAGCACTTAACAGCCTGGCACGGCCGCATGAGTTTGTTTTGAACACCAACAGCACTGGTTGATTTATTATGATCATAGCCCGCGTACGTTTGTTTTGCTGCGTCATGTGTTATGTGTGTATTTTTGTGTGAGCGTGTGCTTACGATTATGAAGGTTTTGTGGCTACATGGAGCACTTTAATTAATGAACATAACAAAGTTAGAAAAGAGAGATTTTCATTATGGGTATCACAGTTCCCATGTGATAACAGATTAGACAAATGACACTTTTGGCTCTCTACTGAAAACAAAATCAGGGAATTTTAGGGACGTGCTGTGATTTTGCCAAACACAGATGTTTACTAATTGAAGTATTTATCGCAAGCTTTTCACCTGTCAAGCTTTTCAGCTTAATAATTTTTTGCCAGTCCGTCTCTAGCTAAAAGCAATTGCTTGATAATATATTAATATAAGATTTGAATATGATTATTAGGCACAATAATATAAGACACTTTTATAAAAAAGAATCAGATACTTGAAATTACTTCGTTTTAGCTCCGATAGAATTTGGGAAATCTTGTTTCACAGTTATGAAGCAAATTCAGTGTGTAGAATTAAGCACATGTGATATTTCTGTTCATGTTTATATTTGTGATAAGCCTAAATGAGTAAAAGCATAGTTATATTAAGGTTTTTGGCTAAGGTTATGAAATAAAAGATCAAGTCCACTCCTAAAGGTTTACAGTCCTGCAGAGTTTAGCTCCAACCCAGCCAACAGGGAACGTTTGTTATTAGAATAATAATGTTATTAGAATGTTTTTTAAAAACACAAAAACGTTAAGCTAATCAAACCTGAACAGGCCTTTAGGGATATTTGAGGTCTTTAGGGTTATTTGAAAAGATTATGGTTGGAACTAAACTGCAGGACAGCAGTTCTGCAGGACTGGAGTTAAATAGCCCTGACCTAAGATATCCATGAAAACAGTTTGGCCTGCTGTTGCAAGTAAACCCTGTCAGTTACCACAGGTGGACTGGAGACAGAAGAGACTTTTGTGACAGGCAAGGAAATAACTGTCTTACTAAAACTACTGTTAGCACCGTTTGTTTTGCAGTGTGGCCTGTAGATGGAGGTCAGAGTGTCTAAATGAATTTATGTAGCAAAGCTGCTGAGAATACAGGGTGGGTAGAAATTACATCAAGCTGAAAACTGAGGAAAAACTAGACCAATCAAAGAGGAAGAAAACTATTTGGAGAGTGTGATGACGCTTGCTTTTTCAAGCACTGCTGTGTCTAAAAACACTGGAAGATAAAGCAGATGGAAGGTTTGGACAGAGCACAAACATTTCGTCTCACTGCACATCATTGGTGTAACTGACGTTTATCTAGAACAACTATTAAGAGCTTGGAAATGAACTAGGGATTTGATATTGGTGAAGGCTTCTCACTTTATGTTCACACTTTTTTTTCCTCAATGAAACCATTGTCAAATACAATGCACATTTATTTATCAGGTAATTGCAAAGCACCTAATTTAGGTCATGTGATTAGATGCACACGAAATTCCCCGTTGTTTAATTGACTTTAAATATATTCTACAAGTATAAGGGTGTAAGCGTGACCCTGATATTTTACAGTATTGAGATGCAATAAGCTTTACAAAATACATGTGTATATACAAATATATATATACATATATACATATGTGTGTGTGTGTATATATATGTATATATAACTGTTCTTTTTCATTTCTGTGATTATATGGCTTTAAGGTGCTTATGGTGTGTTATGGCACTTGTTGTTTAGACCCCAAGATTAAATTGGAGGCTTCGTCAGGGCCCTGTAATACAGAGGCCCCACTAAGATCTGTGAATTTTAGCAATGGCCCTGACACAAATTAATTTTCAGTATTTTTATATTGAGTTGACTACCTTAGCTGACCTGATCATGTTCAGAAGCACCATGGAAACAAGCACTTGCTTCTGGGTCCTTATTGCTTATTTATTGTTCTCTCTTTTCACCATTTTTGTTTCGTTTGATATGCTCACTGGAACTTACTTTGCATGTGATCATATTAGTCTGAAAGTATCGGTAGATTAAGCACAGTTAATATGTCATTTTATATCACGAGAACAAGACCATTAAAGGAAAAACGTATCTTCCCACAGCATTGACATTGGAATGGTGGTTTCTCATCATTTTACTACTGTGTGTCAATGAGAAAATGTGAATAGTATTTTTATAGACAGTTGATTTGGCCAGATGTATTTGTAAATAGCTGGGAAACTCATGCTCTTTCTGAACTGACTTTTTTTGTTTCATTTCCTTTGATCCGCTTATATTACATGTGACCAGTTATTCTTATTTGATGGCTGTAAATATCTGTAATTGGAACAGCACATATTTGATTTTGTAGATCTCGCAGGTTCTTTTAGTAATTTTGGTGTGTTTTCGTGACTGTATGTAGCCCAGCTTGGTGCATTTTGTGTTTTGTAACCTCTGCCCGAGCTGAAGAGACGCAGGGGATGTTTTCTTTTGGTCAGATATAGCCCCTTCACTCCCTCCCCCATCGCCTCAGATCTTTCATTTTCTCTTTTTGTACAAAATCCAGCGAGGGGAATCTGCAGCTCTGTGACAATAGCATTTGTATCTCCCAGGAGTTCGCTGACTATAGTTCTGGTCACATCAGTAGTGTCTAGTTCTTTCTCAGTATATAATACATATTCATGCTTCAGTCCCTCATTTCCTCTCACAACTGCAGCCCAACCACACTGTTAACCCTCTGGGCTCATGCTCAGCCCGGGGCTATAAGCGCAAACACGGTTAAAGATGACCGCAAAAAGCAACAGTTGTGTTCTAGCCCCTTCCCCAGACCCCACCCCCCATCCCCCGCTGTCAAGTGGACTAATTCATGCTGTCAAGTGGACTAATTGCCTGGAGGGTGCGTTTGGTCACGACGGTTTTGAGTGGCGGCTTGTCAAAACTAAAGTCAAGTCTTGTCATTTTTGATCCAGGCATGAAGAGAGAGTTGAGGAATCTTCGGTTCGAGTAGCTCATTTTTTCCTTCACAGCTTTCTCATTCCCCAAAGCTAGAGCATTTAAATACTGTTCCACAGTTTTGTTACCTGAATCTATATTTTTAATTTAATATAAATAAATACAACACCTGGTATGTGAGTCTCTGTGGTTTTTCAGCGCCTCCATCGTTCTGTATACGTGACATTAAGATGACTCAGAGGTTTTCTGAGTTTTGAATGTCAAAATCTGACATTTTTTCCTCAGCATTTCGAATCTCTTGATGGATGCTGAAGAGTCTGTCAAATCCACAGCAGAATCTCAAGGAAGCCATAATTCAGAATTTCACGCTCTCAAAATCAGATGTAATGGTTCCGAAAGCTTTCAGATTTGGGCAAACACGTACTACAACCTTTGTCAGCGTCATAAAAAGAGATATTACATCAAAAGGTCAATGTGAACCAATTGTGATGTTCACCACTGTGATTGTGCGACACTTAGTGTGGTCAGAAATCCTGTTCAACTCAGAATTATTATTATTATTATTAAATATGATGAAAGTTCTTGCACTTTTCATAGTGGAATTAACTTCTCAAAAATGACGAATATCTGAATGCAAGATGACAATATGATTATTTGTGATGTTTGCTCGTGCATGATAGATTCTGCTCTTCCCGGCAATGACATTTATGGTATTGTCACTGAAAATCCAATATTGTAAGTGGGCGTGATCAGTATTGTTTTATCATTTTTTTCCTCATACCGTGTCAGATCACTTTCCTCAAGCACATAATTGCATGTGATAGATACAATCCATCACTGTTACGCCATTATTCCTTTTTGACATTCCGTATGGATTTTCCCAATGAGAAGATCAGAGTCTCTGGATCTAAACATGATCTGATCTTTCTAGCTGTGATGGTTGACGGCTACTGTTTTGGTACCTGATATGATGTTCTGAAGAACGCTGTATTTTGTTCCGAAGCAAATCTTTAAAGTGGTAAAAGCACTCAGAATGAGGATCATATAAGGTGCATAAATATATCACTCATCATGTGGTCATTTATCGGGTCCACCCAGCTAACAGCTAACTAGGTTGTAAGAATGTTTCCATTAAGAAACAAAAAATTGATCAAAGTAATTTTGAAAGTTCTGGGAATGTTCCAAATCTTCCATGATGTTTACTTGTAGTCCTTCATACCCAGAGGCCAAAACCCTTGACGAGCGGGCGATGCTGTAGAAAGAAATTTTATGAGTGCACTTTTTTTTAAATCATACGTAAATAGCTTTCCTGTAGCTCGGTGGTTAGAGCATGACGTTAACAATGCCAAGGTCATGGGTTCGATCCCAGGGATTACACATACTCAGAAACAACGTATAGTATAATGCAATGTAAGTCGATTTGGATAAAAGCGTCTGCCAAATGCATAAAAATAAATAAATAAAAATAATAGCTCTTAAAGTCACAGTCACCCTGGAAATATACTGCAAGTGTGTTCATTAATGAAACAACTGAAGCAGGGCAGAGGGCAATGCTGTTCTGTCTCACAACAGAGTAAAAGCCCAATGCTGAGTCGAGCGTCTTCATTTCCATAAAAGCAAAGATAAATGTTGTGCTTCATCTTGTGGCAAGAAGCGAGAAAGTGTACGATACAAACGACATTTTCCGTCTCAGATCATCTTGTTTTTTACCATCTCCTCCCCTTTTTCATAACATCCCAGGCTATGCAGTGTAGTGTTACTGAAAAGCCTGTCGGTACAGCGCTTCGTGATTGAGTGGGCCCGGTATAGACCACTAAGCAGAGGAAGACTTCCTCTGAGAGCTTTCATTATAGAACGCATATTACATTCCCCTGCAGTGGAGGGATGAGGCGGGAGAGCCACAGAGCTAGTCTTTCATTTTCCCTCAACACGGCCGTCTGCATGCCTCAGCCTACAGGTAACCTATGAGCCACTCTCCAGAGGAATCTCATTGACTGAATCCCATTACAGAATATAATTCTGAACGTAACAGACTGATTGCCACCAAACACTTTGCTGTTTTTTCATGTCAGATATTTTTCTGCCTGCTGCGGTGTTGAGCCATGCTGTACTCGGCTAATCTGTAAAAATGAAATAAAATCGTATTCATTACTTGGTATGATATATTACAAGCGCACAGTAAATGTTCGCGAGATGTTATGACAGCCCGTTAATACAGGTGCTGAAAATCTCGTACACTTTAAAAAGTTTGTCTGCGTTAACCCTCAAAGGGCCGCTGTAGCCAAACTGCAACATTTAATGCGATTAAATTATACATATTTTTACTATTTCATATTAACAGCAGCTCACGCTGTGAAATATATCAAAGCAACAGTTTGGCAGGAAAATATTAACAATTCAATTCTTCCAGCACGGAAAGTCAAGGTATGGTTACTTTCTAGTCTCTTCCATGACCATAAAGGTGTATTCTGAGGTACCTAACAGGTGGTGAGAAGAACTTCTCCAGGATCATAAAACTTCAGAGAGTGTCGGAGAAATTAACATGGGTTTGATCTTACACACATTTCTGCCTCCTGCCCTGCGGGGATGAATTCTCAAAAGAGTCAAAACACATGTACTCGTATACTTAATTTTAACAGTAGGGAATTTTTTCATCCTTAAAAGTGTGCAATGTTGAGACGCTTTCCTAAAATTCACCCCAAAACAAAATCTGCATAAACATCAACATTTTAATAACCAGTGGCTTTTAAAAAACACTTTCTTAGAGGAAATAACACATCATGAATATCAGATTTGCATCTCTGAGGTTTTATCTCTGCTATAATCTGGTTTAAAATAAGAGTCCAGGTCCAGGTATGTGTATGTGTGTATGTATAATGGGCCGTAAGCACCGTCAATGCTGTTGTCTTAATAATTCATAACAATAGAATAATTATGTTGTTTGGTTCTTATTTATTTGTTCACTTGTTTGCTTGTCTTTTACTTGCTCAGCTTCACCTGCAGCTTCTCACAGGAAGCACTGAAGTAATGTATTGGTTTCAAGCGATTACCCATGATGAACAGCCAGCGCTGCTTTACCTCAACACCACATGAGCTGAATGCAGCTACATTGAAACTCCATCACGTCTTATGTGTGAAGATATACAGCAAGAATCTGATATCAGCACTTAAGCACAAACTTTTATCCCTGTACTGTATGTATTCTTCTTTACTCTGCAGTAAGTAGACCAGATGCCTGATATATCAGATGCCTGATGTATGAGAAATATAATCTGATATCCTTATTCTGTGGTTACTGTATAAGTTTAGCCCCAGCTGCAGTCTTCAAAAAGTGTGATGATTTGTTACCTGCAATTTTCATAAACCTTCATAACTGCAGAGAATCAAATTTCTATGTACATTTTGATGAAACTAAATGTGGGGTTTAAATATTTTTAGAAGACGCCACATTCAGAAATGTATACTATTGCCTTTTAGTTTCTGTATAGACCTACAGCAGGCCACGCGGTCTATACCACGTTCTCCAGTATCCATTGAAAGCCACTGTCCTACAGTTTTTAGTTCCAGCGCTAATCAAATCTGCCTGTAATATTCAAGCAATCCTTGATTGGCTGGTTCAGGTGTGTTTAATTAAGGTAGGAACTAAAATCTGTGGGACACTGGCCCTTCCGGAGCAGAACTGGAGACCCTTGGTCTTTACCAGAGGTGCCCAAACCGAGTTCTGGAAGGCAGAGCTTAAATCACTACCAGACTGGATTACTGCCCCATCCACATACTTACCGAGCCTTTGAAACACTCATTTCCACCCGAGACGGCGAAAAGCAGAGGGCTGTAGTGCAGCAGGAGACAGACTCTGCTGAGCACAATGTCTCATTAGTGTGAATGGAGAATGATGCGGCCTCATTTTATTCTTCACACAAATGGAGAGATGAAACGTAAACTGTGAGCACAGAATCCTCGGTCAATTTACAACAGACGCTTTTTGTTTCTGCTTTTTCGCGGCACACTCTTGCTTCTTCGGCGCCATTCTTTTCCTTTTCATGACGGAAACGTCATTAGAAACGTTCTTGTCTCTCTTTTTTAATCACACGGTCTCATTTAAGCACGGCGAAGAAAATTACCCCAATTATTTCTCTCTCGCCACAGGATGATTCTCCGGGTCAGCTCCATCCTCAGGTGCTGCTTTTAATCACAATTAGCAATCAGGAAACAGCCGTCATGCAAAGCTGTGGCAGGACGTGCATTCGCATGTTTGTCTTCGTAATTACTGCAGCGCCGCTTCTGGCGCGCCGGGCTGAAGCGAACTGATCTCCAGACGTTCGCGTTCTCATCCTTCTTTCTCTGTGTAATTGTTCTGCGTCTTTTTTTTACACATGGCTCCTTCTAAATGAGCTGAGTTTCACTGCTCGCCCGTGGGCATGAGAGCAGGAGCAGAAGACTGAGTGCTTCAGTCCCATCAGCTTCATTTCTCAAGCGGTGCTTTTGGAGAGGACCTGAGTGCAATTGATTTCAGAGTTCAGTTTGTTTTGGTGCTAATGTGTAACTTTGTAACTTGTGTGAACACGTTTTAACTTCACCCAAATCTACAAAAAACATTTTTTTTTGTAATTTTGTAATTTTTTATAAATTAGGTCAACGACATAATAGGTTTTGCTGCTTAAGGTCTAATTTTCTTTCATTTAAAATGATTACTTTTCTAAGTATGATATATTCTCGGCTAGTATATACAGTGTGAAAAGGATGAGCGGAATGAACTGATTCAGACTGAGCAATCAAACCAAGTTAGAAAACCATCTAAATGACCATCAAACAGAATTTGCTCAATAGATTTGAAGTCTGAGGCATTGTTGCTAATCACACATTGTCAGCGCTTAAAACCACGTATGCATTTGAGTCGCTGGTTAACAATACGATCGACTCCTGGCCCTCCATCTCTTTTCAATTTGTATGTAGAAATAGCTCACACATCCAGTTTCTAATGTTAAGCCGAGCATGTCCCTCACTGCCCGCTGATGCCAGCAAACAGCTCTCTTATAAGGCACGAGTCAGCTTCTAGCTTAAGGTGGGTGATGAGACACAGCAAGTCAAGAGGGACCCGGGAGCCCCACTGCAGAGAGGACCAGGAGAGACGATCTGCATGAGGAGAGAAGCCCAGGGGTCCTGCACCCATCCCGGGTCAGCAGTGTCAGTGGAGTCCTCAACACTGCCGCTTGCTTTCTGAACTCCCTATAGTTTCTGAATATAGTTTCCAGCCCAGAGAATGTTTCTGCCTTTACATGCATCCCATGAGAACACGCAATGAATGGAAATTTATACAATGAAAAATGCAAGGCATGAGGAAATGTATTCAGTCGTGAACTCTGCTAATAATGCGTTCACTGCTTTAGATAAATATTCCGACAAAAAAGACAAAACGGCACATGCCGAATCTAAAATAAACATCCTTCCCGTACAATTCACATTCACCCTCGATCTCTCACATATGTGCTGTAATTATCTGCTGCCAAGTAGCTAACTAAAAGTAGCGAAGCTACTAAATTTACATTTTCAGTAGAGTCACAGCAGCTCTGCGGTTTCAAAACACTGTCGCTTTTCCAGTAACGAGGAACAGTACACACTGAATGTTAAAAATCAGATTTTTGATAACTTTGAGAAAACTTTAGGAGAATGTTAACGGACGTTCTGAGAATGTTCCCTGTTAGCTGGGTGTGCTCCTGTGGTCCAGTCTCCCTCTGCTGAGGTGGAAATATTACCATCAGCCTAAAGCAAACTTACAGGAGTTTCCTGTGAGCAGTAATATTCCCAGAGGAAATCTGGGAATGTCACCCGCAGTGTTATTGGTTTTTAACAGTAATAACCGTTTCAGCACTGGGTCTGAAGTCCACATTTCTCCACCTTTGGCCTTTCAGCTAAACAAAGTGGCCAGTAGTCATTTCAGAGAGAAAGCTTATGTTCAGTAATTGCAGCTGTGTCTAGGATCGAGGCCATTATGACCAGGCCCAGAGCCAGCTGCTAATGTACATCGTTAGCATGTCCCTTCCGTTCGTAAACAGCCACCCGACTGCTGCGCTGACTGCACGTTTGCACATGCGTGTGAGTGCATACGCTCTAACGGAGCGACAGGATTGGAAGAGTGATGTCAGAGGCTGATTCATTTTCATTCTGCTCAGCCTCTATGTGCCCCGTCAGCCAATCTGTGACAAATTAGCCCAAAATCTGAAATATGAAATCAACCATAACATCAGTTAATTAATTTCCCTGCATATTATCATTTTTTTATTGTAAAACTTGCCTCTAAGCAGAAAACAGAGGGTATTGAAATTACCCATGACCTCACCCCTCGTACTGTATATATTGTGTATATTACCATTAACATGCTGATACGACATGTTTATGTCAGACGTAGCATTGTAAGTATAGTCAGGATAGACACCACATTTAACATAACATTGTCCTTTTTCTAGATATTTGGAAAGATGTATTTTCAGTGTTTTTGAGGCGCAGAACAAATTGCAAACTTTTAGACACAGTCATGTGACACTAAATGAGCAAATGGGGCAAATCATGTCAGCGTTTCAAAGATGCAGTATCTACACGAGCTCATAACTGCCTTTTGACGAATACTATTGGATGGATTTGTCATCTTATTAATTAATATTCATAAGCCAGCCTGATGTATATAATGTGTCCCCTACACACATTAGATTGTTAATACACTGATTGATATATCATCATTTCCTTTCTTTTCCTCTCATTCCGCTGGCTGACTTTAGCATATACATATTTTTCTATAATATTCTAATGTTGCAAAACTGTACTTCCAATTACCTCTGTTTCAGACAAGCCCGTGGCTCTAATGACGGTTCACACATACATACACATACAACATTATGAGATAAATATGCCCACAGACAGCCTAAACACACAATCGTGTATCTCAGTGCAGATCATTAGCATGTTTTGAAAAGATGCTTAGCTCCACACTTCGTACTTAATTTACCAGAGTTTTGTTTACTGTACCATAGGAATGATTTGCCCCATACTGTGGAGATAAATAATACAATACACAAAACTGTCCCTCCCAGCTAAAAGGGCACGTTCTCTAAAAGTTCTCTCAACGTTATCGAAAAGACTTTGCAGTAACGTTAGTAGAGCTTTTTTACACGTTCGTATATGAAACGTGTTATTTTTAAGTTGTTAATGGAACTTCAAAAATAACAGAATTTAAAAAATATACGTTTTAATGACGTTCCTAAAGTCAAACAATAACTTTAAACAAAAACTGGGTTTATTGACAGGGCCATGAACATTCAATATAACATTTTAAACATTTTTGTGAAAGCATTCTTACAACCTAAAAATGTTTGGGTTTAAGTGAAAGTGAATTTATTCAGCAGGCAGATTTGTAACGCCCACAGGCAGCTATTTTCAATCATGCAAGTACAAATACCAAAATTCTACTTTATTCAGCAGCACATTAAACATCAAAATATATTCTGATTGGCTGTGACTGCTGTTTCGCATTCACTGCGGACAGATAAATTGCTTGTTACTGTAAACGTGCTGTCATGTGTTTGGCTAAGACAGTGTTATTATTTGGTCTTAAATGACTTGTTCTGCGATTGTAAATCTAGTGTGATTTCCGTTAGCGTGCTTATTTTGCTTCACACAAATATTCAGAAGCATTTATTGAACTTGCCGTGTTGCTCTGAATTTTTACTTACTGTATGACATGTCTGGGTATGAGACAGGCCTGCTGAGTGCTCCTCTGTAGCTTAATCAATTACTTACTGTCCATGCATGTGTTTCTGTTATCTGTGATTCTTCATACATACAGCAATGATTTTTTTTACTCTTTTCTCTAAGCGTGTATGAAGACTGTATAAATTACAGCTTTTACGCAATTTATGGCAACATTATAATGAGTTGCGTTCGTTTGCCATCAAAACTGTTGTTGAAAACAAGAGGGTTATTTTTGCATTGTTTATCTTTGAGGGGCTAATTGAAGTGTCAGAATTCATTATACAGGCTGTGTCCTCTAACCGTCCAATAGCAAACGACAGCATCAATCTCTCTCTCTCTCAAAGCCTGACTTGTTGTAGGAGTATAAATCTGTCTCAGTGCTTTCCCTTTATCTTTCTCAAGTCTATTTAAGACCTCCTCAGGGCGTCCTGCTGAACCTCTGTATATTTGTGAGGACCATGTTTACATTATAACAATAGCATTTAGTGTTGATGTTGAACAGAACAAAATCCTGTTCTTCAATGTCACCTTGCAGAAAACAACACCATTGTTCTCAAGGAATAGTATAAAACCATTGTTGTATTGATGGATGTTATGAATTCTATTATTTTGTGGTTTTAGAATATGTGTCGCACTCTATAATGTTCTATCCTGTAACAAGGATAGAACATGTATGATCATGCTGTATGATGATATCAGAAGATGGTTAAGAAATATAAAAAAATCAATCCAACAAAAGCAAGATTTCATCTTGTTTTCTTTAAAAAAAGATTGTGATGTTGTGTAAGACATTCTCAGCCTTCTACCGAAGTTTAATACTCGCAACATATTCTCCAAATGCTTGAAATGTCAAACGAGAGGCACTACTATCCCACACAAATGACATGTTATTGCTTTTCTCATCTGCAGATAAATCAAAGGTGATGACATGTTAATCCAAGCTGATAGACTGATGACATGTCTTCCAGACATCCTGCCACCTGACAAATGGCTACTGTATGTTCCCCTTGCTCTTTTCCTGCTCTGTTCTGCACTCCTGTAATTGCCATTTAAAAGTTTTTAGGGTTAAATTGATGGATGTCAGCCTGAACCGTGCGTTACGTCCTTCGATCGCACTTTAATTTATTCTGACATCAATCATTTACCCCGCGCGCTTCATCACGGACAGTTTCTGTCTCTAAAAGAAGCACGAGCGCTCCAGGTTTTGTTCTTGCACCTGGAGCACAGAAGTATTCTCCAAAGATCTCGTCCCAGCAACTAATCAAAGTCACGTGAGATATTTATTATGAAAGGATAGTCTAGCAAAACCTATAGTCTACAGTATGTCAATTGATATTCCTGAATATTTTATATTAAATACTATTATTCCAGATAAACTAATGATGATAAAGCTTTCACTGAGGTAGGCTGGAAGTTCTTACGAAGTAAGGTCTTACTAGGTTACTAGCAACCTGTTTTATTTACTAAAAAACAGTTAATAAAAAGTACATTATTTTTAATGTAAAAAACGAAAACATTGCAGTGTAAGTTTTAAACAGACATTTGTATTCTCTAAACTATTGTAATGTGTTAGCGGTGGAACATTAACTACTGCTTAAAGCGAAACAAACACGCGGTGATGACGTCAGTACATATGCCGTCACAGTTGACAGAATAAAATTCCGAGCATACTTTCATATTTAATATTTTGAATGTTTTTTTTACCACCATTTTGAAGTGAAACATGGGCAATGGGTTTGTCTGTGTTGTATGTGTAGGCCGATAGCGTTTACGTGTCCCACCTTTATGTGGAAGAGGCCGCTTTCGACACGCCCCCTTACCTTTCGGAACGCCCATTTCTCGGACCTGCAGCGATCCGCGCTTGACACTTTCTCGTTTATGTCCAATAATTAAATTTAACAGAGTCAAATAAATAAAGTCAATTAAATACGAAGATTTCAGCACCATGCAGTGGCCTTTTTTAAGCGCTCGCTTCGGCAGTGAACCGAACTCGGTAAGTGGTAATCTACTATGACTAGCGCACTTACCTGCAAGTTTAGTCACCAAACTAATATGGATGAGCCCATCTTACATATTCATATAATGCGTTGATAATGTGCATCCCTTATTTTTACGATCAGTCCGACCACCCTGTGGATCGAACTTCAACTGACGGCTAACATGTAAACAAACAAAGAGAGCCACGTTGGTTTGCGTTTATTCTGTCAGAAGTGTGAAGACCTGAGTTTTGTCTAGTGCACTGTGCAGCTGAACCTTTTGCTCCGCTTTGTTTGTCTTCCTCTGCTGGCAATTACATTCATTAGTCAGAGTATGTGTGATACAGTCATTAGTGGAAACAGCGCAGATGAACACAATGGTTTTACTGATGTAAGTTGTGTAGCGTCTCCTGTCTCCATACTGATCACTGCTCTACTGAGACCTGACGCACAGTACACACTAACATCTCTCTCATTGCATCTGTCTCGCTCCAAAAACAGTGCTGCAACATTCAGATTAAGATGCTTTCTGAACCAGTCATTAGCTGACCAGTTCAGGTACATGAAACATGGTCGCTGGTTAATGCACTGCAAGAAACTGCATGATTTTCTTTTATTAATAATTTGTTGTCTTGTTTTCCAGTTTAAAAATTAAGCTACATGATCCATGCACCTCTGAAGGAAAAAGATATGTTATTAAATGTATATAGAAACAAGAAAACACATTTATTAAGATGTTTCTGGTAACTGTACAATAAGAGTCTATTGGTTAACATTAGTTAATGCATTATCATGCTATACAGCTGTTTATTGTTCATTCATGTTAGTTCATTGTGTCTCATGTTAACAGATACAACTTTCGATTTGCAGAATGTATTACTAAATGTTGAAATAAGCATGAACACAGCTAAATGCTGTAGAAGTATTGTTAGTTCATATTAACTAGATAATGGTTAACCAGTGTCATATTAACTAGACACTGGTTAACTAATGTTAACCAGTGGGATATTATTGTAAAGTGTTGCTTTTTTGCCCCATAGTCAAATAGTTGAATAGTTTCAAACCTTTGAAAATATAATACATCTGGCTTAATAAAGGTTTAAAATGTCATCCACAAGTGGAAGTATCTTGTTTCAAATCTATAATGTTTATATGAATGGATAAATATAGAAAAATACTGATTAAGAAAAAAGTACAGTGTGAACACCTAACGATAAGCTTGGACCAGCCAAATACCAGTTACTGAGCCCCAGAATACAGCTATAAGCCTAAAGTGGATTTTCCAGTCGGCATTACTCTCTTTGGTATAACTTTCCAGTCTAATAGCGGCGAGTATTATCACGAGGATGTGTGTGATACAGAGCTCTGACAGTTCTCTCTCAGGCTGAGAAATAAACAGCAATGAGGACCGTCTTTCTTCTCTGGTAATGGTAGCTCTCCTCCAGGTCTCACCTGTGCTCCTCTGAGAGAGGGTTATGGTGTCGTATTCTCCAGCATGTCTGCAGGCTTGTGTGATTCTAAATTACAGCCGCACATGTACCACCAGAGAGAACAAGAAACCCTGGAGCTCACAGAAATCACAAATCCTTCATAATATTGTAATTATGGAAGCAGGGGGTGGACAACAAAGCCAGGAGAGAAAGAAAAGTGAGGCTGAAGGAACGAGACCCTTGCTTTCATATTACCTCAGAAAAGATATATCTTCTGATTGCTTTTGTTTTGCCTGCGAACGCTTTACCCGACTGCTGTGTTCTGTTTTAGCTCGTGTTAGTGTTCTCAAGCAAATCTATTGCCCTACAAATGTTTGCCCTGGGTTCTGAAGGGGTTACCATGGTTACTGCTGCTCTTGTAAGTTGGTAGACAGGAAGAAGGCTTGAGTAAGACTGTCTGTACAATGCTACAGGCAGACTCATTGCCCCCTTGAGGCCACGGAACACATTGCAGTGTTTCCACTTAAAGTCACCATAAAAACCTAAATATACTATACCTTCTTTTCATGGACTATTGTAGTGTTTATTATAAATAATTTATCTGTGAAAATATTATTTTTTTATACTTCATGTGTCCAGGTTTTTGTTGCATTTTGAATTACTTTTGAACACTGGAATCTGTTGCAGTTTCCAGTTTACACAGACTTTAAGCTATTAATTCATGCTATTAATAAAAATTAAGGAAATAATGGTCATGGTCCGAGGACCAAAGTCTGCCCATGGAGGCGTCCAGTTCAGCCTCTGGGATTCTTTGATCAAATATTGCTAAATTATGCTAAACGTGTGTTTGTTTATTGTATTGGTATGATAGATTCATAATGATCTATTTTTATTGACAACAGAACAGATAATTACTCAGTTAATTACTCACAGTGGCACTGCATTCAAAACTTTTTCCAAAAATATTTGTGGTAATTTATTAAATCTTTACTGATTATTACATAGTGTATTATACAAATAATACTGCAGGCTTGTAAATGAGCCGTACAGTTTTTTGTTTGTTCGTTTGTTTTAGACTTAATTTTATGTTAAAGTTTATTTTCAGGGTGACTTGTTAAAGCTAAAATTATCAGTGAATGATGACGTATTTGCTTGTCAGTTTTGTTGTATGATGAATATTCCCTAATTAACAGTTTCGCATGCAGGCGATTCCTGAAGGCCTTTCTTTTCGGTTGTTGAAGTTGATTCTGTAGTTACGTTGATTGTGAAGCTTATTAGCGCAAAAGAAAGTGGAGCACGTGTATTCTGTATCCCAGACAAACCTTCGTCCTAACGGTTGTTTGACGTGCATGCTGTTCTGTGTCCCATTTGTCATTTGATGATTCAGAAAGATGCTTACAAGCTTCTTCATCATGTTTACATCTATTCAAAAACTAAACTGGATTTTAAAATGAATTCTGAATTCAGTTCTGAGCCGTGCTGTGAATCCCAGAAGGTGAACATGAGAAGTTTATGGAATACAGTTCTGATCCTACTTTAATTTACGGTTTAACTGTGTACCGCTGTGCTGTGTTCTCACCTTAAGGAATCATGGCAGACTGCGGGTCCACAGGGAAGCCTTACTGCTCATTTACACACAAGAGTGTTTCCTCTTGAGCTCCACCCAGCTGTTGAACCTCAGGAGCTGTGCGCACGCATTCATTCACATGTGAACACATTCTGTATTCTGTGTGCTTCTCCTTCATGCTCAGACAGACATTAAAGCTCATGCTAATGTTGAGTGATGCTCCTGAAGAGGCTGTAGTTAATGAAAGGAGAGCGCACAGGGTCCAGACAAAAACTCTGAGTGAGACTGGTTGACATGGCTCCCCAGCTAACAGTTTCAGGTTGTAAGAATGTTTTCATTGAGTAACAAACAACAGTAACAGTAACAACCGTAAAATTGGAGCCAAATGAGGGTGGGGGAAATGCTTCTGCTGCATCCAGGATGTAGCATGTACAGTCTGTTGTGCAGAAACCTGGTGTCAGTTGTCCAACCAGAACAACATAGAAAACACACCTTTTTAAAAGCTGAAAAATTCTGTCAGTCTTTTCTGGATACTGTCGAGAAAAAAACGACTTTCTTCTGTGGACCTAAATGATATTTTAAAGAAACTTCAAGCAAGTCTGTCCATGCATGTCACCAGCTCTTTAAAAATCAAAANAGCTGAAAAATTCTGTCAGTCTTTTCTGGATACTGTCGAGAAAAAAACGACTTTCTTCTGTGAACCTAAATGATATTTTAAAGAAACTTCAAGCAAGTCTGTCCATGCATGTCACCAGCTCTTTAAAAATCAAAAAGCAACAGAAGTAGTTTTGGTCACTATGAACTGTTGTTTTATGGAACAGAGCAGCTGCAGAAATGAGAGAGTAAATCACATAATATTCATTTTGAGGTGAACTGTTTCTTTAAATATTTTATGCTCATTAAAAACTTAATCTCCATGCTTCCTCAGTGCAATGCTCTGTGGGGATAAACAGGAACGACAGTTATTATTACTTTTACTTAACATTTATGCACTTGGCAGATGCATTTTTCTAGAGTCACGTACAGTGAGTGCATTTAAGGTCGTTGGCATTCGATCAATTCATGTATTTCCCGGGAATCTAACTCACTGCTCCACGAGTTGAGCTACAGGGAGATTATGAGAATGTCTGTGTGTGTAATGCAGATAGAATTGGACCTTTGGTGGTAATAAGGAGTTATTGGTCTGTTGACCGACAGCCGTGTCTGGTCTGCTGTGTGATAATGTCATGTAGAGCCGAGATCCGTCTAGAAATAAGCGCGGTTTCATAGCTGTGTGGATTTCTCTAGAGGAGGTGCCATTTGGAAAGTGCCCTGCAAAAGTTAGGCTTTGTGTGACAGGGTGATACGCCTGCGGTGCTGCTGGAATTGACTTCAATATTGCTGTTAGTCAGTAAATAGAGCGTTGCGCAATATTAGCTGCTATTTTTGCATTTTAAAGCTTTAACCGATCACGTTATGTGAGACAATAACCTGGCGTATCTGGAAGAGAGGGCCTCTTTAGCAACGTCTCCAACATGACAAATGTTTTATAAAAGATCTAAAAATAAGATGTAATATTCATTTCTCCCTCCCATCTGCACTCATATGCATATTAGATATTGCAATATAGAAACATATAAAAAAATATAGAAATAGGATATTAAATTCTGCTTGAGGAAAATGAAGCTTATGTTTAAGACCATTAATATTCTTCCCATTGACGTTATTTTCATGAGAATTAAGCACTTCTTCCCACCCATTTCTCATTACAGTAATGCTCTGTAATTTCTTTGTAGTTCCTGTAGTTCATTAGTGTAGTGATGATTTAAATACTGTAATAAGATGTTTTACTAAAAACTAGAGGGTATTAAACATCTCAAGTAAAGCATTTGGGTTCGTTATGTTGGTTAGAATTTAGGGGGTTTGTACTTCATTTGGGATTCATCTTCATTATTTTTTTGTGTTTGATTTCAGGGTGAAATCTGATCTGGTCGTGTTTTTCCGAGGGGAATAAAGGGTAAGATTCTTGATTCTGGGAAGACATGACCACACACCTGCTGCTTGTCTTAGTTTTGGCACATTGGGAAATCAACTGTGAGAATGACCAGCGTCTGTCATTTACTGCGGGGAGCACAGGGCCTGTCTTAATGTTGAAAAGCAAACAAACACACAGGGATGGTGGAGATTTAACCTGAGGCTGGATGTAACCTCGTCAGTAAGAATATTTCATATAGTACTTCAACAGCAGACTGTGGAGTTTCATTGGAGTTTGAATTGTTTGTCTGTGTGTGTACACAGAGGAACATTCTGTTATTCAGTGTTGATTTATTACAGCTTAGGTCACTAAATTGAGTTCTCGCTTATGTCTGTTCAAGTATCATTTTTGTGCTGGCTTTAAAGCTGCAATCTGTCACTTTTGCCTCTCTGTCGCCATCTCTGTTCAAAACATAAACATCGCTGCGAGCTTGTGGAGGTATTTTCTTAACGTGGATGACACGTTTAAATTGTAATCAACTGCTGTCCTACAGTAGCTGGACATGCGATATTGTAGCTGGATCTTCCTGTGAAATCTGACTGACAGCTCAAATTCTAAATCGTTATTATAAACCCTTGCTAACTGAGGTAAAGAGATCGTTTTCAAAACTGATCTGTCATGTACTTGATGATTAAGTAATTTTTGTTCATTTTTAACTAAAAATGTTACAGATTGCCACTTAAGAGTGCTTTAAGTGAGAAATTTACCTCAGTAGGTCCAGGAAGACTTCGATAAGAAATAAATGCGTTTATATTGATATTTATGACTTTCGCAGACTTTGGTGTCTTGCCAAATCTGAGCACTTTAAGACATTGTTACAGTATCTTCTAAAACTCTATGACACATGAGATTTCTCAGGAAAAATATCTGAAACCAAGAGACTTTAACAAAAGTCTCCATTTGCTCTCCATTTAATCTCACAGCTGTCCAGGAGAAGAACAGAGATCTCATTTGTGAGGTTATTTCCTGTGTGTACACATAGCAGGAAAAACACAGACTAAACAATGCAAGACGACGTCTGGGATTTCTTTGCTGTAGTTTTTGCTTTCACAGGAACAGAAGATAAAGATTCATTCTTAACACTCATGCGTTTTTTTTCTCTCAGATTAGATAAACAATTTGACTCAGTGAGTCTGACAGGTCTGCGAGTAAAGTCTCTCTGGAGAACTGCACAGAAAAAGGAGTAATTTCATTTTGTGTGTAAATATCTGTTTGGTGTCGGCAAGCGTAGAGATTCCCCAAAAGCTGAGCTGACAGCCCAGACAAGCAATTACTGTTTTTTGTGTAGTTTACAGGTGACAGACACACAGGCGAGAATCACAGACCAGAGACGACAAGCAAACGGATGCAGACGGCCTGCGAGACTCAACGCCCAGATCAAATCAGAGCGTACTGACAGGTAGATGAAGTGTGTTGTCTGTATTTTCATACATGTTGAGACTGACATCAAGCTGTACTTGAGATACACAGGGAAGATATCTGTTGCCTGCATGCTGTCATGCGTGGGAGTTTGTAGGAAGTCTCCCAGGGTGGAGTGTTGCTTCTGTTTGGCAGTGTTTGTTTAGAAGCACCTGTAAAGACTCACATTATCTGCAAGGGTGGAATTTTAATCCAGAGTGAAATTCTGAAAGATTTGTGAAAGATCCCTATTACCGAAAGTTTCATGCTGCCTAAATGGCTTTTTGCAAACTAGCATTACAGATGTAACTGCAACCACTAGCAACATGGGCAGAAATTATTCATTTACATAACACTTACATTTAGCAGGCGCTTTTATCCAGACTGACTTACAAATGAGGAACATCGAAAGCAATTTGACGAACAAGTGCTACAATATCTGTCACACTGCCGAGAGTAATCTTACGATAGATGATCGTACCCAAATCTACACCCACCTGAATACACCCATCTATGTATTCAGGTGGTCCAAACCACGCTTGGAAATCTCATTGAAGCTGGTAGCAGTGTTGAGGAAACACAGTCGATGATTTTTAGCTTTGGTTTTTAGCTGGTCTAGGTGGCCATTGGCTGGTCAATCAATCACTGTATTTAATGAAACAGCTTTACTACCTTAAATTAATATGACCTGCTGGTAGCTAGTTTGATGCTAATGACCAGCTAGAGACCAGCTGGGTTCCAAAAGAACCAGCTTAGTTCCAGCAGGAAAGACTTTTGCATTCTAGACAAGTATAGAAGTGTTTGGAAACCAATTTTGGTTCCCAATTCCTCATTTGATTGAAGCAAGAATCTATAAGATACTAAAAAAACAGCAGTTTATAAAGAGAGATGAGCCTATTAAACCGCTCTACATTAAATTCTTGGCAAGCAGTTTTCTGTTGACTGTGAATTTTTCAAGTAGAAACATCCACGTACATTTTAAACGTGTTCTAACAAATCACGCAGTTTATAAAGTAATAGCAATTTATTTTCCATTCCTTGTCACAGAGTGTTGTCTGATTGGTGTTTAATGAAATACTTTTACAAAACGTGTCCCGTGGGAAATGTCCCTGGCGTAGCGCTGGCGGAGCAAGAAGCCTCGATAAGCTAATTGATAGATTGAGTGCCTCACCTCCCCTCCACTGAGCTGAAGAGGACCCGCCCCCTCATTTGCATAGAAGGGCATTATGGGTAAAAATGGTATTGGGGAATATTTTTGTGTTGGGCTGTTCCATTAATGTGATTAATGAACTAATTACTGTTGTTAAATTCTGCCATGAGATAGGAAACGAGAGGTGAGGTGCGTCCACACATACGAATGCGAGTACGTGGTTGTAAAGCTGAAATAACGCCGCACATAAACACAGACAGCATTAAAATGACCTGCCAACATGTTCACTGTGTTCTGCTGATCTACGGCCCTCGCTGACATAATGCAGGTTGTATCACATTTGAGTCTCTTACTGATAAATACACACCGTAATATTGTTACAGTATGTTGTCATATCGTCATACTTTTGCAATAATATAACAATCTTGCTGGTCCTTTGGAGCTTTTTCTCCACATGCTGGTCATCCAAAAGATTTATGAAGAGACTAAAAATGAACACTCCAGGGAAATGGCTCCATAAATCCAATGAAACTTACCTTTGCACCAACGGTAATCACACAAGCCCAAAGCTTTTTTATGGATCCCCCTCTGCTGCTGCTTAAACTTCCGCCCCGGGAAATGGGAAGTTTGTAGGTACGTGACGTATGGTTCTCATAAACGTTTACTTGGGAACATATGAGGTTTATGAAGGCGTAATTGTACATCTAGTTAAGACACAGACAAGAGCCGTGTTATTTGTGCGCTAGGGCCTTTAGGAGGGATAGTGGGTCCCCAGTGTAGGCAGTTACAGCCCCATCCTGGATTCCAGGAGGCGTTGGGCGGGCGGGCTGGTGAATGTGCTGCAGAAAATCGCTGTCAGATTGTGCGCGTGTGTTGTATTTCCACACTCAATTGAGGAAGGATTTTCAGAGGTCAGGTCGTGTACGTGTGCACAGATCAACCGTTATCCAAAGCGTTGTGTCTAAACCAACTAGAGTACTTTGTAGAGTGACCTCAACAGTTCTCTGAGTTCTTTGTTCAGTTTGGAAAATCATTTTCAAAAAGACAGCCGAACCTCTGTAGCAGACCAGCGAAACTCTTCTCCTGGAGTCTATAAAGCTGCTATTGTTTTTCCAGTCACTGACATCGCACATTATTTCCTGTGTGTGATTAGCAGGTTGGCTTAAATGTGACGGACATGAAACAGTCCATAAGTTAAAATCCCTTTAAACTGTTATAGTTTGCCTCTATTCTTTGTATTGAATCCATTGTTGCGTTGTGATATTGGTGGGTATTGCGTGCCAGCTGCCGTGCTGAGGAGTGCCAGGGCAGATGGAATAGCAGCAGGAGGTATTTTGGGAGTGAGGAAATGTACACGCAATGTGGCGAGGAATCTGTCCTTCCTCTCTCATTCTCCTCTTCGCACAGTAAGGGCTGTTTAATCCACTGCTACCCTACCTGGCCGCAGTACGGCGAGCACTGTTCATTAGTACCAATTTTTTGTCCTAGTATGGACAGGTGCTTGAAGTATTATTTTGTTTTGTTATTTAATCATCTGTGTTTTTTAAAGCTGCAATCGTAACTTTTTTCTCTATCACCATCTCTGTCTGAAACATAAAATTGCAGGTTACTTTATGTACTTTTCTTCATAAGAAGTCAAATGAAGCCAGACTGACATTCTCAAACTATAAATCATTATTATAAGCTTACTTTTGTGAATCAAGGAGACTTTGTTAAACACTGATCTGTCACTGGAATACTAGACTGTAGTCGGTCGCCATTTTCTGTAATGACCACCAGACTGTAAAATGACAAAGCAGTTCATTTCTTACCTGGCCGTGCAATTTCTGCGTGTCTCGTGTGACTCTGTGGTCTCGTGTTCATTATGGCACTTAATTTATTAACTTGTATTTCTGTAGAAGCGGTAACATACGCTGTGGGTCATAATACGCTGTTGCGTGTCGACAGCAATCATAATTTTTAGCGCACACTCCCTCTGCATATGTAAAAGTGTTGAACGCAACATTGATCTACTGTAGTCGGCGGCATGAAAGCATCGCCCCAGGACAGAAACTGTTCACTGTGTTTAAACACCCAGTGGATGTTTCCGCTACCCATCGCGACTGTAGTCGGCTGTACTTGCCCGGAGGGGACGGGTGTCATCACGGAAACACGGACCCAGACTCATGCTCTCTCTCTTTCTCTCTCTCTCTCTCTTTCTCTCTCTCTCTCTCTTTCTCGCTCTGTAAGACAATCGCACAGCCGGTTAAAACAGCCTTCACGCAATCGGCTGTGTCTCTGTGTCTCACCTCATCTCATAATAAAAATCACTCCGCATTTTCATCTGGGACAGATTTCGTGTTTGTGGAAGATTCTGTTTATTTTCTGTCTGGCCTGAAGCCTGGATCAGTGAAGATGAAAGGGCTTAGGAGCGTAAAGCTCTCTTCTTTGCCGCTACATTTGCAGTAGTTATTCATTCATGACAAACCCATTCACGCCTTGACAGGTTACGCTACGCTGATGTATGTCGCCTGCTATCGGTGATGCACTACCCAACCCCCGCGGCCCGCTCGCCGGGCGGCACCTCGCGTCAGACGGCTGCTGGCTCGGGCGCGCTGGCTGTTCATACGCGGCTGATGAGTGCAGTCGGGTGTAAATCACTTTCTTAGAGTAATAGCCGGTCGGTGCGGTATGAATATGACTCTGTCAGGGTGATCAACATTTTCTCCCTTCGCTTGTGCCATTTATTCGCTTTTCGGCAGCCAAACACACATCCTCTACTGTTTATACGACAGACCTCGAGAACGCGGAGTCACACACCGGTAACGCGGTCGTTTGATACTCAGCGTGGGTGATACGTAGCACTGCCAATAAGAGTGAAAAGTGCGTATTAATGTTATTGAATAACATCATCGAAGTTTCTAAAGCAATTGCAAAGTTTGTACCTGTAAAAAAAAGGAGTTGAAAATATGGAGGCTTTTTAGAAGAAGGAAATGTAAGTGTTCAAAAAGGCGTAGCAGAGTAACCACGGATGCAGTTCAGCCCATTAACTACGGACATGTTCCATTATAAAAGTTTTTAAAGGCGTCTATCATTTCAAACGGAGTCATTAGAAACCAAACCAACTTTTAAAAACATTTTGCTTGAGGTGTGTTATCTTTCTTTTAAAACCAATTCTGCTTGGCTTGATATTTTGATGGAAAAATGGCATTCGTGTATTTTTCTTCCAAATGCTTTTTGTCACTCTATTTATAAGAGCGTCAAACATGTCAAAGATATTGATTTATACCTTGTTTTCATTTACATACGTTAAATATTTGATCTAAGTTGCGTATAATTAAATAAAGACCTAAATATTTTCAATATTTTATGTATTTTCTCATCTGACATGTTTGGCCAGTTCTAGGCTTTAGGTTCTGAGATTTCTCTCCTGTGGCTTGTGGGTGTGAAATATTTCTTGTGGCTTCTGCTGTTGGAAATGTTAATGTTATGCGAGACTATATAAACACTCTGTTTTATTTAGATTAAATTTTTCGAGCTATTAAGCTTTATCATCAATGAATGCATACATTGGAAAAGAGAAATACATGGCGAGCAGGCAGTTCTTTTCATTGTCCTTAGTTCTGTGGTTTTGGACTAGAAACACATTTAGAAAATGAAGAGCTGTTGTCTGGCCCAGTAAAATAAGACAAAGTGTTTTCCACCGAAAAAACATTCACTACCATTTCCAAAGAAGTCTTAAATAAAGCCACTTGTTTATGAATGTTCTGTCTAATGCTTTATTGACTTTTAGTCCACGCTTTAAATGTAGTGCTTTCTGTCTTTGTCCTTTCTCTCTCTCTCAGCGTTTCTGTCACCATCACATGTAACAGAGATGCCATTCGTCTGTCTGTCTGTCTGTCTGTCTTTCCATCCAGTCTTCATAACCTTCAAACGTTAAACTTTCAAAACTTGTTTTACACTTTCAGGCAAAGCTTTGTCAAGTCAACATCAAAGTCACTTTTCTAGTTAAATTTGAAAAAGCTCTTGTGCAGCAGAGATAATAAAGACAGTCATCACCCTTAAAAACGTTCCTCCAGCTTCCTGTTACATCTGCTGTAACAGTGACTGTATGTTTAGACTGCACGATTCTCTCTGTAAAGATGAGAACACAGTACTGCACTGCCAGGCGTGTGTCTGTACTATTCCTCCTCGTTCTGTAGTTGCCTCTCGTTTCCTGTCCCTGCTTCTCAAGCCCAGACTAGCATCTTCCCTCATTGCTTATACATGGTTTTCTCTAGTGTTGCTGTATCTGCCAGACAGCGAAAAACGAGTCTGGCCCATTAAATTCGTGTTTACTAGAAACCTCTCCTACAGTGAGACTGAATGCTACAAGCAGATGAATAAAACATTGTTCCTGACTCAGCCCAGGAGAGCCTGACATCACAAGTTACAATGAGGCTGTCGTAGCTTTAAAGTAGGTAATGAAGTCTAACTCAATACTAAGGTGCTGCTCATGTGCAACAGTCTGGCATAAGTAATCCTGCCTAGTTTCATGTGACAGAAACACAGGCACTTGTTTTTGGGACAAGACCAATGAGAGTTTATCAGATCCCTCTTGAGACTCGTCGTTATGTAACTTGGAACCACACTATTGGCTCTTTGAACATTATTTTCTGTGGTTAACGAAAACAGCTACAGCACAACAATCCCATTAAAATAAAATTACGCCGCTTTCGTGCATTTTTTGTGCTCTTCAGCCCTGCGTTACCTTATTACCATGGCAACAATGAAATAAAATCAGATATTCAGACCTCTGATGGAGGTCAGAGGCATCTCCAGCGCATATCAACACCAGTGTCCCTGTGCTGTCAACTAAACCACATAATTATAAACCTCTCAACAATGCAAATCCAGTGTAAACAGTGCCATGGCAACACATTACCTGTTCATTTTCAGGTTTGTGTATCCACGGAGAGTTAATATTAGCTTCCGGAGAAGCTAATGGTCCATCTCTGTTTATATACTTTGCTTGGAGAGGGAGGTTTTTTGGCTAATTGTCTTTATTGTTGTTGGCTAAACATCAAACCAGGGCTCTTTCCAGCAGAAACAGTCTGAATTATTCAGCCGGTAGTCCAAAAGTGCAAAAAAGAATAAAATGACAAGGGAAAAAAGATCAAAAGCACTTAATTTGGAGCCTCAATACATAACAGTTGAGCGTTCTTGGAACAGATTTAAAAGCTGAAATTTTCGGAGAAAAGTCTACACAACATTTTATTTCAGTGGACTTCTGTGCTTTAAGAATGTACTAATTAGGAAGCTCTTCAGATGGGTTTCTTCAGGGATCTTTTACCCTAAAAGCATGGAAGAGGTTACACCACTCAGAAGAATCTGCCCAAATTCTTTGGAAGGCCATCAGTGAACTCCTGCATCCTTCTGCCAAACACATGACCCTCACGTCTCCAGAGAGAGAGCTTATTGGCCAGATTTCCCACCATAGGAATCTCATGTTTATAAATGGCCTGCTCAAAGGCTGCATGACAAAATACATGTTGCTATCACACGTTTTGCATTCATATATTAGGGCTTGCAAAGCTACTCATTTGTATTAGTGGACTAGCCGTGTGTATATGACTAACCATATGGCGCGCAGCGTCTGCGATTTACGCTTTGTTGGCAGTGAGTGTGGGTGCAGAATATAGTCACTCAGCTGAGATGATGTGGATTAGAGGCAAAGGTGAGCACATCTCCATTGACACATCCGTGTGGCTTGCATTCGTCCTTTGACTGTATATAATGTGAAAAGTAGGAATTAATTACTATTATTATTTATTGCTTCCATAACTGCATGTGCCTATAAACCCAGCTAACAGGAAACGTTTTCAGAACGTTCAGAACATAATGTTCTCTAAAGGTTTTCTCAATGTTATCAAAAAACATCCTTGCAGTAACGTTAGTAGAATGTTTTAACATTATTTATAATCTCAAAAATGTTATTCCTAAGTAGTTAGTGGAACGTTTTCAAAATGTTTTAAAACCAAGCAATCAC
>JAZGTJ010002081.1:11236-25531 GCA_036877575.1 Botia almorhae
AGAGTGTGTGTGTATGAGAGAGAGAGAGAGAGAGAGAGAGAGAGAGAGAGAGAGAGAGAGAATACAAATCATCGTGTGTACAGACACCTCGGGGACGGCCTCATCCTGACTGCAGCTTCAACACACCACACACACTCTCTTACCCCACTGTGAAAATAAAGTGAGTGAAAACGAGGTAATTCATAGTCAAAGCAACGGAAATTAAGAGAGAGAGAAAGAGACAGAGAGAATGAAAATATGAAAAGATGGATGTAACAGGAAGAGAGAGAGTGAAACACTGACATCCACAGAAAGGGAATTGTGTTGCCGACAGGTAGCTCTTTAATTGCTCACCAGACTTCTCGGGTCAGTTCGCGATTCAGTTTATTTTAAAATATCAAACAATACAGTAGAAATATAGAGTTCGACTCATGCGGATTTGAGTCATATTCCTATTGAATTTAAATTGGGTTATTGTTGAATGCAGTCAGACTTCAGTATTGCTGGCAGAGCAGTTGAAGACGCTGGTCTCTCGTGAGACGGGAGAACACTGGACTCTGTTCCTGAGGAGAAAGAGTCTTTGACTTGAGATCTCGGCAGAAGTTTGCTCTCCAAAAAGTGAGACTTTAAAGAGATCTTGTGTGATTTTCCTTCCTGTGGGACGAGGGGGTGGGGTGGTGGTGGGGGGGGCAACAGTAGTGACATTTAAAGTGACCTTGATGTGTGTCCACATCTCGAAATGAGTTTGTTTCTCCTTAATGAAAACGTGTGTGTTTCTGGATCACTGACATCCAGGAGTTAATTGCCTGTAACGGTGTGTGTGTCGAATTCTTTCTCACTTGAGGGAATACAGGTTTCAGGGGAAGAGGGTTGAACCAACGTCATGTGTGTGTGTGAGTCTCAACCTTTCTGAATGTGTGTGTGTGTGTGTGTGTTTTTGAGAATGTAGAGTTGGGTTCCTAAAGCTCCTGTATCCACTTACTCTGATTGAAGTGTCTCAAATGTGGCCGGTGGAGATGCAAAGATGAGATGAGATGTTAATTTTGATGGGCGTTTTAAACACGCCACCAGCTGTTCAGCAATACATCACAAGCCGATACACAGTGTGTGTTTGTGTGTGTGTGGACGAATTAACAATACTTCTGTTTTCATCAAGTTGAGTTGACCATAACTCACCATTTGAAGCAACTAAAACTGTTTATTGACAACAAATCAGCCAGTTTTTCTCCTCACTCAGCTAGTATGTGTGTGTTTTGATGATAGATGATCGGGTTTGGAGTAGATAACTCACCAGGAGACTTGAGCAGAGATCAGCCAGGCCAAATTCTGCAAATCCCCAAAGACCACCTAACACTGCAGCCTCTGTTTGTGTGTGTGTGTTGAGTGTGTGTGTTGGGTGTGTGTGTGTAATAGCACCTCGGTTCTCTGCTCGCCTGTGTCTCTTAGCATCTGTGCTGGTGTGTATTTTCCGAACAAGTGTGTGTGTGTTCACACTGTTGTCTGTAAGTGTTTGTTTTTTCAGCTTTTTTAGCGTGGCTGTGGAAGTCTGTGGGCCTCACACACACTCTCACACACCGTTTGGCGCCAGACAGACGCTGTATCTCCTCTCAGGGATGTTGAGGGTCCGTGGAGATGGAGGGAAGTTCTGACCGGACGAGTGCAGAATGAGAGAGAGACGGATAGCGGGGCAGATTGGCATGTATGAGCTGTTCTGTTCTGTTATCAGCGTTTAAAAGACTGCCAGAGACCCCAGTGCACATTAGAACCTTTGTCTAGACAGAGGTGTGTGTGTGTGTGTTTCGCCACAGTGCTGGGGGCCAAGATTGCGAAAATGTAGCACAAACTCATAAAATCAATGTGTACTTCGCTAGCAAAAAAATGTTCATAATTGGACCAATAGTGTTTTAATTAAAATGACGAAATGCCAAAAAGTGTTTATAAGGTTTTGCATCAACTCGGATGAATTCATTATAATAAGCTCAATTAAAGAATAAGTGAAAATCCTGGGAGATCTTCTGAATTGGACTACAGGTTTTGTGTGTGTGTACATTTGAGTGTGTGTACAGTTTGATGTTTTGTTTATATCATTATCTGTTTACGCTGCAAGATCAATATTAATAATTTATCAATATCGATCATATTAATGTGTCATATTGAATAGTATTAAAAAAATGCATTGTCATTTTGTTGCATTACTTGTGCACAGGCCTTTACATAAATAGAGAAGTTATACAGTTACATATAAATTATCTATATATAACATCATTTAAAAGAAGTTATATAAATGAAATCTACATTTTTAAGGCATTAGTAACTGTATTTAGTGTGTTGTTGTATAATTATAAATGACTGTAATTAACATGTTTTTTTAAGTCATTTTGAGCAGATTTTTAATCAGCATTTAGCAGCGTCATAGGTCTCTTAACACAGCCATTTATGTCTGGCGCGTCTGACCAGATCACCAGAGCAGAATGTAGAATGTTGGAACCAGTGAACATGAGAAATGTTCTGGAATGTTCTGGTCAGCGTGAGGAATGCTCTACAGGAGAAAGCTGACCGTTCCTGGCTGTTCCAGAGTCTATTTTCTGCGCTCAGGCAGCAGGCTGTGGTTTACACGCAGTGGAGAGGAGCTTCTCATTAGCCGCGGCTCTCCGCGCGATGGCCGTATAATGACGGACAGCAGCAGCACGCCCTCGGTCGCTGACCTGAGATCAGACCTTTAAATTTGCTGGATTATCATCCAGGTTGGGGAGGATGGTCCCAGGTCAGCATTTACCCACGGCGTGTAATGATAGCCCTCTTTCAGTGCACTGAGTTTCTATTGGCGGGGTTTCAGGCTTATGGGGTTACAAAGAGTTCCCCTGGCACCTTCACACACACACACACACTGTTGGATCGGACTCATGGTCGCTTTGGTCCAGCTACAGTGTGCCAGGACAAATGAAGTGTGCGTGTGTTTGTGTGATTCATAGCATTTGAGCAGAACATACTGTAACATGGCAAACTCGGATGCTTCTTCTCTAAAAGTTTGAGAGTGTGTAAAAAGTTTTATTGTGAATCTAAAGGTTAAACTAGATCCATAAGGTTATACATTTGAATTAAAAAAGCAGGAGTTATGATGATAACAGGAAACAATCAGGTTCAACCCACTGTAAGATCCTCAGAACGCGTGTAGCACGGTTTTAACACTCATTCCATTCCTGTTCCACAGATTGTCTTCTTAAAACTTGGTATGTTTGAAGCAACTTTTCAAGAAAGATTTTTCAGTTTAAAACAAATGATTTGATCAAATGTAGTCATTTTCCGGGATAAAAGCGAATGCAGCTTTGATTCTTATGGAATAAATAATTTCTTTGAATTTTGTAAAATGATTCGACGCTCAAGTCGCGCCACATAAATGTAAAGATCAAAGATGCTTTGAATTCACAGTGCTGTAAATGTGACAGTCTCGCAGCTTGTCATACGCTTGTCTCTGTGGATTGATTCTGCTGAGCGTGTGTGCGTTTGAATCATCTGCTTTGTCTTTCAGCCAACATTGGCGTCTATTTGATGTGCCTGTTTACGTTGAAATTTATCTTTTGCTACTGTACTGTAGTCTGTGCTCCAGGCAGAGAGAGGGGGTGACAGACGCAGGTCTGCCCACAGAAGGGGCCTCCCCGCTGGGCGATATGAGGGGGCAGGCTGGGGCGTCAGATTGTAGGCCTGTTGTTCTGTTCCTCTCCTCCCACCTTTGTGTGGCCCTCCAGGGGTCCGCTTACTTTACGCGCCCCCAGACGCAACCTTTGTGCCCGCAAGACGGAGCCCCCTCCGAGCCGATCCAATGCGGGGTTCTGAATGTAAAGGATGCGTCTGTATATATGTGTGTTTTTGTGTGTGTATGTGTGAGAGAGAAAGAGAAGGGACAGGAGATTACGTTTTGTCTCTTTGCTCCAAAAGGCCAACTGCCAGATCACATGAAAATCGGATTCTCCACACAGTGGCATCTCAAAAGTTCTCTCGTTCACTTAGATACACCGCCAGTACCATCCCATTCACACACCCTTTCACAGGCTGTTCCCTCAGATATTTGCGTACAGTGCCGTCAGTGTCGACTGTAAATGTTTTACGGATGCATGCATGTACAACATTCTCAGAACATTGGCTAACATTTTCTAAAAGTTCTCTGAACGTTACCAACAACATTCTTGTAGTACCGTACTAGAGTATCGAAAACATTATTTTTAAGATGTTACTGGAATATTTTAAAAATGTTACAGAATTATAACGGCAATATCTATCAAAAACGTTTTATTACATTTTAATATTATAATTGTTATTATAAAATAATATTTTTAACATTTTTGTTACCTGTTATGTATAAGATGTATAAGATCTAAACTGATTAAATCTAAACTCACTTGTGTATTTGAGTATATATTTAATATATTATATATTGTGTATTTGTGTGTACATTTAGAATCGAACCCATGACCTTTGTGTTGCTGGCGGCAAGCTCTACTAATTGAGCTGGGATACCTTGCTAATGTTCGGATCAGTTTATTTAAACATTTGCTTTTTTATATTGAGAAAATGAAACACACGTTCCAACGACACACACACATTTTCATGACATTATTCTGTCTTTTATCCGGGCTGTAATGGTTTCGCTGCCGGAGGGCACACCCTTAACCACAGCAGGGTCACTCGGGCGTCACAGTGTCACGCTGTGAGCGTTCACCTCTGTCTCTGGCTCCAGGCAGGTTCCAGAGATCAGCTAGTGAGTGTGTGTGTTTTAAATTCTGATTTAGGATGTTCTAAAGTTCAGAGGTCATAATTACACAGGGTCAGATGGATTACCTTTCACTTACACACACACACACACACACACACACACACACACACACTGGTTTCTCTACGCATGTTGTAAATTGTTAACTTAAACGTTATCATACAAAAATGCCGTACCATGTATGTATCCATGAGACCACGAGAGTGTGTATGAGAGTTCAAGTGTAAGGATTGTGCGTGTCTGATCCTGTTTCTGAGTGTGTGTGTGTTGGAATAGGCACTTTCCTCTCTTTAAATGGTGTCATTCAACAGTACTTTGCGGATTGGCCGAACTCAAATATTTGCTCTCTGCATATTTAATATTTATGATGCCGGAGACAAATATTAAGCTGTGCAGTGAGTGACAGCCAGAGGTCATGTACAGGAGCATAGAGGTGTGTGTGTGTGCTTTAGAAGAGTCTTCATATTTAAACTGGAATAATATAGGTGTTAAAGGGGACGTGTGTATCCCTATAAGTTACATCTGACAATAACAGATTTCTTGATTTATGATTGTTATGGTCTCATAGGTGCTATATATGAAGGTATGTATTTTGTAATATGTCCACATTTAGATACAGGTGTACATCTGTGTGCAGGAGAGAAAGATCCCTCTCTCCTCAAATTCTAAGAGACTCAATCCACATCACAGGATCACCCCTGCCATGCTGTGTGTTATACACACACACACACACACACACACACACACACACTTACCCACAGTTTACTCAAAGACTCTCATGTAAATACGACACAGCTCAGCAAAACACATGAAAATCTGTATTCTACATTCATGAGGCCTCTAAGCAGAGCCCTCATAACATTATTGTGTGCATTTTGTGTATTGTGTGTGTGTGTGTATGATGGAGTAGGAGCGTAGCTAAAGCTTGGGCCTCATACTGTGTTTCAAAAGCATATAGCATTACCACCCACAAACCCACACAATCACACTCGTATATCAGATGAGTTGTGTTACAACACTCGTCACGGTTCATTTCCAGTGATTTTTATATACAATCATCTGTCTACACGGGGACATACTGTAATATACAAAAACGGACTTACATATAAGGAATAAACATCAAGTGATGCAGTAAGAGGTAAATTGCTAAAATTATAAGAGACTATAATTATAAATCGAATGAAATATAATTCATTACAATTGCATCCTAAGCGTACCCTTAAGAGGACTTATTTGTTGTAGTGTTTAGCATTTTGAGCATAGAAACTGCATTTCTTTTTATTTATGTATAAAGGTTTATTTGATTCATTTGTTAAAACCTTTCATATGTCCCCAGAAGGAGTTTTTGAGAAGTGTATGTGGACGATCTGTCCCTAAAATATAGCTGAGTAAACCTACACACACACACACACACACACAACCGTGACGACATTTGTGAACTGTTTCTCATGTCTTTCATCTTTTCACAATCCACTGTTTTCTTTTCTTTTATTCTCCTGCTCTGATAAGCGTCAAGAATGTCCACACGGCGTGTTTGAAACGTCTTCTTTTGTTACCAAAAGCAAACAGCACGCCTGGCTTTCGCCATCTTCCGCTTGAACAGAAACGCAGTGGAAAAAGAGACAATATTTGGTGATGATTGGTTGGAGGTGGCGGTGTGAAACCCAGATAGCGATTTAGACGTCTAGTCATGGAGAAAGCAGGTGTGCGTTAGCGTGTGTGCGTAGCGTTTCTTGCGGACAGGGTGGCCGTTTAAATCATCCGTCGAACGGACGGACAGATAAACACGCACACACAAAAAATGCACTGTTTCATCAGTTGTTCCTTCAGAAAAAGCCATTAAACTGTTAGCAAAACGACAGCTGAGGCTGAATTAGCAACATCGCGACTGATTAGCATCTACACGCTCACACTCGTACGAACGAGCGCGGTTAGTCTCGGCGGAGCTGACCTGTTGACACACGGACGGGTTTGTCAGAGATGGATGGCGTACGTTGACTATGAAGGAGTGTCAGAGACGAAGAGAATAATGGTTCGAAGAGCAGGAGGAAGTGACATCAGAGCAGATGGATGAGTTTGGGACACTTACGGAGATGGAGGGAAGCCGTTGAGGATGAAAAGATAGAGAGGCACAAAGGCAAACAGCTGCGCGAGAGGTTAACCAGAGAGCAAATCAAAGGTGTCAGAATGGAAGGATCGGTTTGTTTGTTCGACTTCATTAAAGCGTCAAAGTTCAAGAGACTCAGACTAAATCTGATGAAAGTGCGCGTTTGTGTCTCTTCAGCTGTTGCGGATCTCTGACTTTATACACTTGTTTCCTCTCTTCCTCAGATAACATTGAGGGGAGAGAAACCGAGAGAGAGAACGAAAGGAACAGAAGCGTTTAGACCCAATGCAGCTTGATGAGAGGCCAGATATAATCTCAACTCTCTGTGTGTGTGTGTGTGTGTGTGTGTGTGTGTGTGTGTAAGCGGGCAGAAAACCACACACACTGATTCACTGTACAGTAAAGGTGATGACATGTTTACAAGGTTTATCACAGTTCTCAAAAGAAGACAGAAGTCTAACGCACACCTCTGGTTGTACTCTGACACCTTGTGTGGCGGTGAGTGTGTGTGTGAGGCGGGGTTGCTTATCAAAATATTGAAGATATAATGTTTTTACTGTAAAAATGCATAACGTTTTCTGTTAGGGTTAGAGAGTGTATAACTCTTAGGTTATATTTAAGAGTTATATACTTTTTAGGTTATATTGTTATATTGTGTATAACTAGCTGTGTATGTGTGTGAGTGTGTGAGTGTGTACAGGGTCAGCTGTACTTGTGAGAACATTTTACGGGTTTACTCACTAAGTATGAAATTCATAAACTGGCCAAATCATGTTTTTCTTCAAATCTAATGTCATGCACATGTTAGTGTTAGGTTTGGGGGATAGAAAATATCATTAGCCTGATATAAAATCAATGAAAGTCTATGGAATGACCTCATTAAGTAGTCTAACAAATGTGTGTGTGTTTGTCTGTGTGTCTGTGTGGCTGCGTATGAATGTTTTATTTCCTGTATGATTAAGAGTCTTCAGTGTGACATGATACGCAGGTGTTTGGCTCTTGTTTTGCTGCGCTCTGTTCTTAGAAATGACTGTGTGTGTGTGTGTGTGTGTGTGTGTGTGTGTGTGTGTGTGCATTAAGAACATGAGAACTTTGTGTCCCAAGTTTAAGATTTACAAAGGAACATTTTGTCAATCACACAAACACAAATAAATAAATAATGTTCATAATATGTAAAATTTCAGAGCTTTGTCCACTGTGATTTCATCAAGCTGTGATAGAAGCCAGAAAAGGTGAAAACGTTGCATTTTATGAAGCATTTTGTCTTTATAATCACATGCAGAGTAAGATTAGGGATGTGTATGAAATGTTGCCCAACACCCCATTATTGTCTTGTGTCATTGTTTTCTTTTGTTCTTCTTTTGTAAAAGTGTGTATGTTGCTGATATGCAGAGGAGTGAAATCAGCCGCGACTGTGTGTGTGATTATGATTATGAGAGCAGAGATAGTCGTGTATCAGTGCGTCTCCGTAAATCCTTCTGTTCTCAATTACTGCTGGCAGCCACTGACACACTCACAAAGAAACAGAGAACAATAACCGCTGCCTGTTTGTGTTTGTGTGTGTGCACGTGCGTGTGTGTGATTGTAAAATTAGCGGACAAGCTTGTTCTCGAAAGCTAGTGTAACTTCAAATAAAACCAATATTATGTGCATTGGTCCAGACATCTTTAGTAGTTTAGTATCGGTTTAGGTCAGTGTGTCTGCAGCACAGATGATGTACCAGAAACAGTGATTTACATCAGTAATCGTTACATGTGACTACTGACAGATAACACCAATCCACAAAACTGCTCTCTCGCCGTCCAAAACGAACATCAGCCAGATGTGTGGACTAACAAGCAGCAATTGGGCAGTTCTATTTCTGATCCCGAAGTCAAGCGAAGCCCACGGAACCGTCCAAAGGCAACTTTAGACTGCAAAGGAAACAATTACTTAGATCCAAACATGATGACAAGCTTAAGTTCCAAACATGAGGTTTGCCAGAACGCCTGCTCTTTCGTGGAATCAGGCGTGTTTGAAGAAAGAGAGATGACATGAGACAGAACGAGAGAGAGAGAGAGAGTTCATGAGAGATGAGAAGCCAATGTTCTGACCCAAACTTTGCCCTCACTGTCGTCTGCATGATGGATGGACTGGCCTTCAGAAGAGACCTAAAAGTAGATACACACACAAACACACACACACACACACACACAAACACAGCTCAATATAGACCGGCGTGGCTCATCACTCTTCAATTGACAGAGAAAATGAAGAAAGTTCCCTTAAATATCAAGAGCAGAAATCAGGAAATTGATAGGTACGAGCTGAATGGTGGAAAGATGAGAGGAGAAACCGGAGAATTATTGAAGAGAATTACAGGATGGATGAGAGAGATGGATTCAAATACAGAGAGAGAGAGTGTTGGTGTGTATATATGTGTGTGTGATTGGTATAGCAGACGTGCCCTGCTGTTTTATTTCTGTTGTATCGCGTCCAGCTCGTTCAAGCAATGTTACATTTAGGTGATTGCAGCATTGCAGCCGAGACCACAGGAATGCGCCCCTCTGCTTCATCTTCTCGCGCTTCACTATCTCTTTTTCAGTCTGCGTTTCTCTCCAGTTTCCTCGTTCTGTGACTCCCGGCTCGCTGTGTCTGTAGTTAAGCGAGGAAGGAAAGCTGCGGTTACAGGAGCCTTTGGGTTTTGGTGCGTGTCAGTGAAATGAATCTTTGTTTGGTTCAGTGAGCGCACACACGGTTCAGAGTTACAGTAGGAACCCACTCCGCACACACTTTAAAGGAGCGTTCACACTGAAAGTGATTTGCAGCCACAAAATGAACTGAAGTCATACTTCGTCTAGCTGTTTTATTAATGCGAGATTGTGCGTTATGCCTGTGCGTGCCACCTCATGTTCTACACTATTTTTAATTTCTACCTGTTTTATTTTGCCTGTATGCCATTTGATTTGATCTGCTTTTATCTTTTTACCTGTTTGTCCGAACAACAGCAGACACCAAACAATGGGGTACAGAGCCGGAGTGTTGAGAAAACATCATACATCATACATATTAATACAAATTAGTCATCAAATCATTCAATGTAAAATAATTACGAAGAGAGATTGTGTTGTGCAAAGACTCGTGTGGCGATGCTACAGTGCTTACAATGAGGATGAAACTGTTACGATATACAGTCAAACTCTCAAACGTTCTCAGTAAAACAGTTGCTCTCCGCTCAGAGCAACAATTACTGAATGCTCAGATCCAGCAAGAGTGTCTGACAACCTTATGAGTGAGCCGTGATAGATCTCTGTGTGTGTGTGTGTGTGTGTGTTTACTTAATGATATATGGAGGACAATTTTGTACCCACAAATCTGAGCATAACCTCCTTTTGGGGATGTCCTCATTTGTAAAAATGCTATAAAAATATAGTTTATTTTATATAGTATATTTTAAATGGTAAAAATGCTGGAATTTTTAGAGTGTGGGTTAGGGTATAGTGTTTATGTATATAATATAACTATGTTTTATAGTGCTATGTATATAACCAGCTGTGTAACAGAAGTCTATGCAATGTCCCCATTTAGACAGATAAGTAAAGTGTGTGTGTGCGTGCATGTGTGTGCATGCGTGTGTGTGTTTGTGTGTGTGAGGGATGGTAATGTCTTTAAGAGGTCTGTTTGAGGGGATCTGAGTTCATTATGAGGATTTACATGCATCATTTACTGATCACTCTCCCCAGATGCGAATTCCACATTTCTCTGTGGCTCATTGTTATTTAGACATGAACTCATCCGAGGAGCTACAGAGAGATTGAGAAAGAGAACTCGGAGAGGCAGACAGAGGCGCTGTGTATTTTTATATCAGCTCTGCTTTAACATCTCTGTTTTAATCACACACACACACACACACCTTAGAAGCTGTATTAGTGAGGACTTATAGATGCGGTTGTTCGTAAACAAAAATAATGACATTTACTGTTATATTTATGTGTGTGGAATTGTTCTTGTCGTGGGGACAGCTGGCTGTTCATATGTAGCAGATTATTTCTGTCCGGCTAGGCAGGCAAACACTGTGTCCAGGTATCGATGCAGGTTTTTGTGTTTGTGTGTGTCTGTGCATGCAAGTTAATTAAGCTTGATTAATGGTGTGTGTTTTCACTTTTGTGATACCTCTGTGACAACACAAAGCAGCATTCAGCCATGTCAGACTCACCGATCACTTACCAACACATTCTCTCATCAATCACACACAACACACACACACACTCAGAGCTGTGTTCAGCCTCGTCAAGCTCCACAAACACTGAATAAGTGTTCATGTGATCACATGTGATGGGACCCCTCTTAGTAACACACACTGTCATCAATCACGTGCACACACACACACACACACACACACATATATTTATATATATAAACACACAGGCTTGCATGCTCGCTTATATCACCAGCCCAAAAAATAAGTGTGTCGTGTCTGTTTTCTCGTTATTGTCTTTTTTTATTTGTCTCTCGTTCCATCTTTTCCTCCCTCTTTTCATTAATGCGCATCATCTTTCATTTTATCCTTCATGGCCTTTCGGCCATTTTACTGTCAACATATCCATCTCTCGCTCTCTCGCTCTCCCTCTCTTTCCCATCAATTCCACATTTTCTCTGCACCTTCCTTCTTTTTTCCTCTCCTCTTCGCTTTCTTTTTATGTGAAGTTGCCGTAGGCGGCATGGCTGGCCGGCGAGGGTCACCAGAGGGAATTCTGGGAGCTGAGGTTCCAGTCATCCATTACCCTGCTTGTTTCTCACTCTGGCAGCCCCACGACAGGCTTCTATTAAGAGCCCTTACACACACACACACGCACACACACACTCGTGCATTTGATCAGCGCTTAGATTACACAGTGAAATCAGTGGACACACACATCACACAGCGTGGCAGCCTCAGGGTCCGCACGCTGCTGTAATGACATACAATATTCCACTGCAGTTTTCCTCATTACGCATGTAAGCGTGTATTTATACGTGAGTGTGTGTGTTCAGGTGCGGAATGTTCGTTTACACTGAGAATGTAAAAGGGCGGCAAAATCGTGGGAGGAAAAGTGAGACGTTGCAGGAGCAATAACAAACTTTTCGTGCGCGTTCAGATGAGAGAGGACAACTTGGGGACGTTTCGCTTTGTTGCGCAAATCGTCGGTGAATGTGACTCGTATGAAAAGATCGTTTTTATGCGATTTGTTTTTGAAATCTTTCATCAGAAAGTAATAATTAATAACTTTGTGTCTGAAATGACTGTGATTAAAGACATGCAGACGGGGAAAAAGTGTATAAAGCAAAACGTATCACGCCAGTGTTGATGGCCAATCAAATCGTGATGGCAAGCAAGTCCCGGCCTACGTTATTTCAGACTGAATATTCTGTTTGGCTTGGATTTCCTCCACAATAGAGAAGTTAAATGTGTTGTTTAATGCAGTCTTTAAAAGTCCACTGTGAAACGTACTGTATTAGCAATGAAACCTTTACTGGGTTTTTCCTCTTTAGCATAACAGAAACAAAAACCTACAAACGCTCTCTTTAAATCCACATATGCAGTCGCACACGCAGCTACGTGCTTGTATGCATACTGTACAGTACAGTGTATCGTACAGACCCGGACATGCTTATATATATATAATACTTTTCACAATTTTTCTCCATGAATCCTTTTGAGCACCCAACACCTGGATTTAAAGCTCGGGGTAAACTTTAAAGGTCTCTCCAGCTGCAGCATACATCATAAACCCGCGACTAGCAGACATAAGTACATCATAAACATGAGCCAAACCGTGGACCCCTCACAACTGCCTTTCAGTACAGCATGCACAGCCAAACATATACTGCATTATAAACCTCTGACCTGTCTTTATTGTGACATCATAAAGATGAACCCTAGATACACGTTCAGCCAGTGGTTCCTTCTGAAAGAGAGGAGAGAGAGAGACAGAAAGAGAGGGAAAGAAAGAAAGAAAGAAAGAGTGAGAGAAAGAACTGAGGAAGTTGTCAGAAGACAATTTAAGACAATGATAAGATGGAAGATGAAGAGAGTGACAGTTAAATGAAGTCCACAGCTCTCCCGATTTTTGGTGTTAGTTCATCTGCTGAGGTAGCACTGTACTGTGTATAATGAATAACTGAAACTCTTTATAACCGGATGGAGGGAAAGACTCTTGGATTACTCGGAGAAAGAGAGCTGACTGAAGACGTGGAAAGTAAGAGAGGGAAGTGCAGCGGTCTTGGTATAAGGTCATCTGATTTACCTTTCCACAGATTTAGCTTTTGGGGTGATGGGAAGCTTAACACAGGAAATTTATGGATCTCTGTGAGATACTTTTGGAGCCGTGTGTGTTTGCTAGGTGCTGTACTTTGGTGTTTCCTTGGATAGTGGAGCGCGTTGATGTTTGGTTGGTTATGAAAAGGGTTAAGAAACGAGGTCTGGTTTCATTTTAAAATATAATAATAAAATACTGGAACTTAATGACACTCGTGACATTTGGTTCTGTTTACGTTTACCGAATGTGTACGTTTTGCTTTAGTGTATAGTTTATTGTGTGTGTGTGTGTGTGTGTGGTGGGGGTATTCTCAAAAAAACTATAAATATATAGTTAATATAAAAATAAAAAATATAAAAAAATATATGGATTCATGTAAAATTGCTTATGATTACGATCCATAATAATGAAGATAAAGAAACTGTGATAATAACATGCGCTCAAGAAACGGACTGGTGAGGTGATTTCCTTTAATATATGTGTGCATTCCTCTGGAGGTGGATCTCAATGCTGGTGTGTGTGTGTGTGTGTGTATAAGTTTGTGTGTTAATGAGAAGAGAATGTGTGTGTAATCAGTAGCCGTTTCCTGTCTCTCTGTCTGCTGGGCCCCTCTCTCTCTCTCTCTCTTTTCTCTCTCTCTCTCTCTCTCTACGGCTTTTGTTACGAACTTCATCTACTGACAATTTTAAGGAAACTACCAGCACAGTGTGCTTGTGTGTGTGAGTCTGTGTCTGTATTGATGTATTGATTAATATTTCATGGGCATACATAGGTTCTCAGTCCATCTGCATCCTCTGCACCTTTGAAAGACAGAGAGAGACAGAGAGACAGAGAGAAAGAGAGAGACAGAGAGGCAGAAGGGGGGGGGTGAAAAGAAAGAGGACAGGAGCAGCTTTCACATTCCGAGTAATCCAGAGAATGAGATGAAATATAGATAAGGAGTTATGGCAAGAGAAGGGATGGAGGAAGGACGAGTGAAATATGAGGAGATGGAGAGATGAAGAAGGATGGAAGAAGGAAATAAAGAGGGAGAGAAGGAAAAAGAGATGATCTAGTCATATCCCAGTAGTGTTCCATCACTCCAAACTCACAATAAGCATCGATCCACCTGTACCTGTGTGTGTGTGTGTGTGTGTGTGTGTGTGTGTGTGTGTGTGTGTGTG
>JAZGTJ010002081.1:25568-45995 GCA_036877575.1 Botia almorhae
CACACACACACACACACACACACACACATGATTGATCACTGAATCAGTCTCTCCAACATTCAGCCATAAAAGCTATAACTGGCCCTCATAAAAGCAGATTTATCAGGCCAGGCCCGGACGGTGCCCACACGCCGCCCAAAAGCATGTGACACCTCTGTGATTGGGCTGAAATTGAATAAACCTGCTCTATTGACGCTCATGTCTGACAAGTCAATCAACTCCCGTGACGCGCACACATACACGCGCGCTAAAGCACTGAGTCATGAGAACCGGGTTCGAGCCTTTGGCAGAATTTACATGGGATTTATACAAGACTGTATATAAGGAGGCATTTTAGCATATATTTGATTGACACACTCATACGCATGTAAACACATGCGAGCACGTGCGTGTTTATGTGTGTGGCTACGGCGCGCGCGCAAGTTGCGACACTCAGTATTTCTTTCCGAGCTCAAGTTGGTTAAACATAAACCATCTCTAACTGAAGTCCCCTTTGAAGCTACTGAAAAGCAGTCAAGCTGTAAATAGGAGTAACCAAATCTAACTGTTACAAGTTAATTACGCTCAGTTGTCTTTTTTTGTCCCTTTGAAACGTTGCATTCGGTTAGTTCTGCTCGCAATTAAACGAAGGGTGTCTATTTCCTTTAAACGTTGCTTAGATAAACCGTCAAGCATAGCCTTCAGTAAAACCCGTCCATGCAGAAAAAGCCTATAGGAATCCAATCAAGAGATCACAGGCCTGGAGAGGAAGCTGGTGAACGTCTTTCCTCTGTCTCGCCGTAAGAATCGCAGCCAAGTGAACAGAAAATCAAAGAACATGCATTACGAGAACATAACGTAATGGATTTACATTATCTGTGCGTTATATTTAAGTCCGTTTGGCTCTCGGAATATCGAAATTCCATTTCAGGTGGCTAAATCATTTAAACGGGTTGTGTTTTATTTGAAAATCCTTCAGCACTGGTGATTTGTCCCCTAGTTTGACTTCCCGTGCAATTAAAAAGGTGTGAACACATTAGGGTGGCAGGCAGGAATGAAAATACTGTAAAGCGAGTCGACGTACGAACTGCCATACGGCGCGAGCGCGCCTGCTAGCCATCAGCCTCGCGCGTCGCGCACATCGCTAACACGTGTGCGCCGCTCGACTCCAAAACACCTGCGTTTGTGTCGGGGGGTTTCCAAGCGCACCGGCGGGGGGGAAAACAGCCTTTAAACACTTTTCACCCCCTCTAATGACATCAGTTTAAAGGGTGGCATTGAAAAGATTGCGTTGAACGCTAAGTGCCTCTTACACGTGCGATTATTAAAACACAGGCCTAACTGATTTAATGGGCAGCAGGGTTTTCATTTGCCGCTCGGTTAAGACACCAGGCGGGGAGGGAGACGAGACGGGGGCTCTGCCTGTCGATGTAATGAGCCTTCTTTGCGGTATCTAATTTCCCATTACGATAGGAGCGTGCGTCCTTCTTTCCTCACCCGGTATAAGCACACCGGATAGTCGTGTCTCACAGATATTAAATATTAGCCTTTCAATTGGACACGGTGAATGGGAAAGCTTGCTGTTACCTCTCAAGTGCGTCACACATCAAAAGCCCTGAGACAGCTCAATAAATGTAATAAATGTCCAACACCCCCGCCTCGGATCTTAGGTGGTACGTTCCGCCAACGCTACAACAGTCTTTTAAAGATGATATCTATGAGCTTTTAAGAAGCAATTTGCTCTCCCTACAGAGTCCAACAACATGCTCTAATTACCCCCCAAAGGCCAAAGCTGAGAATATGTGTGTGCGTGTGTCGCTGTGGTGCAAGGAGTTGTCGAAGTTTCCCGTGCGTCCCGTTGCGTTTTTGCGCGTTTCTCCTCTCCGCATCTCACCTAATTTATGTTTTAAAAACATTACCTCTGACACCGTCCCGGACTTTATCACACCCCACGGCCGGCATGCAGTGCGGGCTGTTCGTATAGACTCCACTAAAGGGGAAGTATCTGTGATTACCACAGCCCTGTATCGTCCTCCTGGCCGTCATAAACCCCCCCCGCCCCGAGGTGGCACATTCCAGCGGTCGCCCGGTGGCGCACGGTGCCAGAGGCCGCACTTCTGGAGACACTTCTCAACACGAAACAGCGGTGTGAATGCAACTCCAGCACTTCAAACTTGCGTGTTTTTAAAAACGCGTCCCCCTGTGGCCTCTGCATGTCTCACCGTTTGAATAGCGCATTGTGCTGCAGACTACTGGTTCTGTTTTAGTCGGGCTCTGTTATTACGCCCGAGTCACGTCTTGTCATTCTCGCTGTCAAAGCAATTAACTTCACGTTAGCCAGGGAACACAATCTATCTGTGTTACACCCGACAGTCTGGCGCAACGGGTCCCTCCGCTTACACAAACGCATTTGTTTTGTTGCTCGAAGCATAATTGTGCGTGTAAAGTTGTAGCTTGAAACTATAGCTTATTGTTTACTTATTGTTTGAAATAGGAGATCATTCCGGTAGTGCCATTTAGAAGCGCATGTTTACATTGCTCATTTGATGTCATCTGTGGAAGTTCTTGCTTGGTGTGTAAAGTTGTTCTTCAAATATAAAAAGTTAATTATGCAGCGTGTAGGTGGAAGATTTGGAAACCGGCTTTGATTTCACTTGGCTGTTTTCAGACTTTTGTGTGTGTGCGTGTGTTGGGATGAAACATGGGCCCCTCGTTGCGCAGGCAGGCAGGCCCCGGGGCCCGCGGGGGACACAACGGGTGAGACTGCACAGACGGGGCCAAGATGATGGGGTACTAATTCACTAAAACGCACAGGACTGACTCCTGAAATAGACGACTCTCTCTCTCTCATTCTCCTTCTCTCTCTCTCTCTCTCTCTTTCTCTCTCTCTGACCCTGGCGAATGAAAATAATCTTAAATAATTAGGAGCGAGCTGGTATGGTCCTCGGGTGAGAGGGTAAAAACGCATGCGCGCCACACTAAGCCAGGACATCTTTGTTGGAGGGGGCGGGGGCGCACTGACCCCGTCCACATAACGCGGTGATTTATGGCGCGCGGGGCGCAGCAGCGGGGATGCGGTCCCTCTCTCGGAGAACCAAATTACCGAGGTGGAGATTAACACACGCGCTACGGGCCTACTTCCAGATCCGAGGAAATTTTTATTTACATTTTTCCACTTTCATTTCCTCTCCTCTCTTTTAATGGTAATTGCTTGGTGTTAGAAAAGAGAGCTCTCGAAAACTTTGGGCTTTTTAATCGGGGTTACAGACGGAGACGAGTGGCAGTTTTTTGTGACAATGCTGGCGCATATGTGCACGTTATTTTTTGTGTTAAGTGAAAACACACTGGCGCTTACAACGAATGAGACTCTAAAAACACTTAACCGATCAATACACATTTGGATAAGATATTATTCGTTTGTTTGTTTTTATGCACACCATGTTTACAGTTTCGTTACAAAAGGGAAGCGTAAAAAATGAATAAAGGAGTTGCATTTTATAACGCTGGGATAATATTTGTTGTGCAACATGAATATAATTGAGTTAATGATGACGTTGTGTTTTGTATTTATTGTTCACGTTTGAAGTTTGTAAAGCTCTAACTGGCCGCGTTTAAAAACATTATATAGGCGTTTCATTACACTTCAAGCTATTAGAGGCAAACAAAAGATGACTAAGTGGTGCGGAGCCTCAGCCTCGGGCTCTAAATTGGTCGGTGGGAGCAGTTTTAAATGAGTTTTGGTTTAGCCCATTGATTGAGCGCTGCCGCACTTTAAATTAATAGCTGATTTTGGAGGGGTCTGCCCGGCGTCTGCGGGGAGGCGCGGTACAGCTTAATGCAGCTTTTCGCTCCTGTCAATGGGAGGTCCGTCTCGATGAATGGCTGAACTATTTCATGTGGATTTGGCTGCGATATTTTCCTTCTCTTCCCCCCTCTTTCCCGTTAGGATGTGCTGGAATGCATCTGGTACACGGGGTTTCCATTAGAGCGCGGCTCCAGGGCCGAGGGTAGACCGCTGGGAGCAGCTCCTTCCCGGCGTCAGTTTCTCACCCATCTGGGATTCCCCTCCGCAAAACTTTTACCTTACAGCTTAATGCGCGCAGTCCAGCGCTAATCCACTGCAAATAAACACATCCAGCTGCGCAGACAACACCGTCTACCTGCCAACACATTCATACATGAAGCGAACCGAATTTATTGCATTTAACGATAGAGTACGTTTCTACTTATCTTGTAGAAGATACAACCTAAAACAACTAATACAACCGAATGCAACTTACTTAAAAAGTAAATAAAAAACAATTTTAACAAAATTGTGACACTTTTTAAAATCTAATAATAATTGCATTTTTACCAAATCAAATCAAGAGAAAATATGTTTTGTATTTATTATGCTTTTCGATGAGTTTGTGAACGAATAATGAACGGCAAACATTAAAATCCTGCTTTAACATCATTTTTAATATCCTTTTATTCCAATCATCAAATCAAACGCAATGGGCCGTGGCATGTAGGTCTAGTTTAAATAAACAAACAAAATCCTGCCTAAATTATAGCGCTTTTATTTAATAATAATGGGCTCAGATTAAATTCGCTTTGATTGAACTCAATCATGGTTAAGCGCCGAGTTGCTTTGTAGGTCGTCCGCGCGATTTTCTGTTTGGAGGCAATACAACTGAATCTTTCATGTTTCATCTAGCAATTTGACGCCTTAATGTGTACGGCGTTGTGTGCAGCAATTTCGCAGCCTTGAAAAGAAATGACTCGCCGTGTCAGTAGCTCCACAGCTCCGCGCTTGACTGATGCGCTCCCCTCCGGAGAGAGTGCGAGAGGCGGGCGGCCTCTCTCTAAATAATACAGTCTCCAGACTGGAGTAAATATCCACGAATCTATCGAATTAAACATTTGTGCCCATTCAAATACCGCCTGCAGGGTTCTCCGCATTTGGCATTAAACAACGTGTCACCAATGCAAAAATGCAACTTCATTCCTGAGGAGAGTGGAAAGTTCCCCCCCTTCTGGAAACTCGGCTCAGTGCGCCATCTACCGAAAGAGGCACGAACGGACGCCTCGGAGTTACCCCTTGCCCCGTGGGCTCTGTTCGCTCTCTTACCCCGTCTTACCCCAGGCTTGGTGCAGATACCACCGACCCTTTTGTTTATCAGATATCGCTTCCTCCTTTTGAGAAAAATTCAGCTGAGGAGTCCTCTATCACCAGCCCGCATCAGACCCCGGCGAGGCCAGGCAATCACTTTCCCAGATTACTTGTATTTAATACACAATGCATCATAAACCAAATCCCTCATCCTGACAGGGAGAAAATAGAACAGCTCATAGCCTGAGCTTTCCCAATTTATGGCTAAATTAAAAAGGCTTCCAACAATGGACAAGGCGAGGAACGGCAGGAAATCGATGCGCGGCGGACCGGGGTCTCTTTGCGGTTCTCAAGGAGCGCGGGTGTGTGGGAATCTTTGGCTAGGGCCGCCGTATTTACACATGATTTTTCCTGTCCTTTCTCCGCTTCTGCCCCGCGATTTCATTAAACAATGGACATTATCTGGACCTTGAGTTCAATGTCAAAGATAGGCCAGCGAGACACATTCATCTTCATCAGGCGAATTAAAGCGCCTTCGCTGCACTGCGCTTCTTACACGCGCTTTGAAACATGTAACGCACAAGCACAAAAATAATCTATACATTTTACCACAAATAAGGACTCGTGGGGACATCGCACTTAAAATATGTAATGCATTTAATTCATATTTAGGCCAGCAGCTCAGCTGTAAAATTGTTTTTCGTTTTCACCTCAAAAAAACTGTGGCAAAGTTTGTGTTTTTCAGTTTTCGTGAAATGCAAACACGGAAGCGTGATGGTAAAGAGGTTTTTATTTTGTTGTGGTTTTGTTTTGTTGGAGTCGTGTGTCCGTGAATTCTTGCTTGGAGCAGGTGTTGTTTTTAATCTGGAAAATAAAAGTACACACAAAAAACTGATTTAAGACCTCAGAAGTAGTTCTATTTGTGTTTATCAAAGTTAAAAGACTTTTTAAATATTTATAATAATAAAAAATTTGCGTCATTTAATTTTGAGAGGAATCGTCTCAGTTGCACTTTGGTAACCTCGGGGCACTTTCACTTGCTCTTGGCTCACAAGAGCCTCCCTCGTTTCTCTCGTGGTCTTCCTCCGCGAGCAGAGAAGGAAAGCCCACTGATTCCATGATTGCTGGATTGCTTCATCAAAGCAGGAAAATTTGGGCAGCGTGCGTGGCTGTAGTGTATCCACGACTAGCCCAGTCCCGACCTCGTTTTGACCTCGTCTCTCCCACGGAGCGCTTCTGTCACTTTAAAAATTTACCGTGGGGGAGCCTCGCGCAACTTCCGACCGGTGGACACGCGAGACAGGTCCCCCCTCCTCCTCATCCTCCTCCCAGCGCATCTCCCTCGCGTGGGACAGCGCAGGACAAGAGAGGATCCACTTTAACGGGACAGACGAGCAGAGACACTGCTACACGTTCAGATCACTTACACGGGACGAGCGCATAGGTGAACAATCCCACCATCCGTTTCTCTTATCGATAGCGTTTCTCTACTACAGTTCAGTGTCTGGACGTGGACAGTAAATAAAAACGAAAAGTTTTTGTAGTCGTTGCGCACTGCACAGTCAGCCAGACCGACACCTGGGGACTTCCAGTCGCACGATTCGTAGAAGAACGAGCCGAAGTTGGACTGAGTTTTTATCCGCGGGGAAATTTAGCGTGTCGTCCGCTTGATAAGAGCAAACGCGAGAGGAGACGAAATCCCAAAGCGTATTTCAAACCGTTTCCCTTTTCTCCACCAAGAGATACGGGACAAACCGCAACACAAAACGAGCGGTCGCGCCTGAGCCTCATCCGCGGCGTTTGTGAGTTTATCAGGAGTTTTGCGCGGTTTCGTGCAGTTTTATCGACTCGTTGCTTCTGAGGTTTCAGCGGAGGTCTTGAGGTAGGTGCGGTATGTCCGTATATCAGCCATTCTCACTGACACGCCGCGAATTAATGGTCAAATAAAAGTCCATTCATCGTTTACCTTTGAACTTGTGTAATTGTATCGACAAGAAGGGCTTCAGTTTCTCTCTGAAGCGTAACGCGTAATTTCAATGCGCGCAAAAACATCTCCAGCGATTTTATTCTTTTCCTCAGCCTTGACACGTTTACAAGCAGATTTAAGATGATATTATATTTTATAGGCTTTTTTTAATTTTAAGTAAACTAACGTTTAGGCAATCGAATTTTTCTGAATGATGTCTCGCGTTTTATTAACGTTTTAAACGAAATGTTTGCTTTGTTTGGCTAGCGGAACAGATTTTGTTCAATGAAATACGCAGATGTATTCCATCACGAGACAATGGACAATAAAAGCAGAAAAATTACAGTTGACAAATGTTTTACCGTTTACGAGTTTAATTGGTAATAAAACCATTTTTATTTTCATTGGAAAGAAATAAACATTTTAACAGTAGCTTACGTTTGCAGACATTGGAAGTACATGCAGCTTGTATATTTTCTGAGGTTTTTTTTGGTTTGCGTGTTATTTTTTTACCTGAACTGTTTGCTCTCAAGTTTCAGAGGTCTTACACGAAGTATTAACACAGCTAGTCTATGTTTTTGGTCTGTGCATTGAGACATGGGATGCATCGGTGTCTGTGTGTTTGGTGAGGGGGTGAGTTTGCGTGCGATTTACTTGACCTCAGGTTAGCCTACATAAACTCACGCACTGCAGAGTAAAAGAAAAGTTTAGATTGTAATCGTAATAGTTTTTACATCTTTTAACGACGTGTCATATTTGCTTTACAGCATTAAAAGAGCGAGATAGAAATTTCGTGCGCTTTTGCAGCACCGTGAAAAATAAACACGTTACTTCGTTTCGAGGTTTTGGCCAAAAATTGTAGCAACGCGTTGACTGTAAGATAATTTGTGGAAATATTTTTTTTTAATAAGACATGTTGCAATTTTATTTGTCTGCATAAAAGGCTGTGATGGTAAATATTTTTAAAGCACTTATATTTTAAATAGTTGCACAAAAATATAATTTAAATTTGTATGGGTTGGGTTTTGATGCAGCAGCTGTTAAGCAAGAAATGAACAGTAATATAATAATAACATGTATATCTTAATAACGTATATTATTATTTTGCTGTTATTTTGGTCACTCCATAAAACGGTATTCCTTCAATGTAAACAAAACATACATAGATATTTTTAACCATCACCATTGCTATATTGCTGTGCTTAAAGATCGCGTTTGTTTAGCTTGGGACTAACAGTAAATATGAGGAGTCTGTGAGAGAGATGAAGTGTACATGGAAGATGTTGTCAGAGTATGCATGAGTCTCTGTTCCAGAGAAAGTGTGTGTGCATGTGTAAGTACGCATCATGTGTAAGTATGCATCACCTTTTAGTCTTAGTGGGTGGCATGAGATTTTAGTCACTGCACAGTAATCTGCAAAAGTTCAAGATCAAAGACTGATCTCTCTCTCTCTCTCTCTCTCTCTCTCTGTCTCTCTCTCACTTTCAGGGGGAGCAGACAGGTTTGGATGGGCGCGTGTTTGATAGCAGGAGCTGGCTAAGGCACGTCCAGATCTCTCCATCCACCTACCAACACAACCTCACAACCTGCCAGATACATGAGCAGGTATGTGCAGAACACACACACACACACACACACACACACAGAGCACCTGCATGGCCAATATAATGAAGTGTTAAAATGCGTTTCTGCGGTCTTTAATAGCGGATTCCTTGTACACCGTCGATCTATGTGTGTGTCCGAGTGTGTCACTGTTTTGCTGTTTTGCTCTTTTGTATCTTGGCTGCTGCGTGAAGGACCACAGGCCAGGATCACACACACACCCACACACACACTCGCGCTGAAGTGTGACGATAATCTCACATTTTGTATCTTTGCACTCGGATGTGAGGGACGACAAATTCCTGAAACCTTATGGAGTGGAAGGCGGTTAAAAAGACACTCGAGAGAGAGAGAGAGAGAGAGAGAGAGAGAGAATGAGTCACAATCATAAATTCACAGCTTCTTCTTGAGTGTTTAGCAGCAGGTTTATTTTCTTCTCCTCAGGTCGACTCAGTTGTGGTTATTTAGTCGTTTTTCTATGATTATAAAGAGTTTAAAAATGTTACTGTGTATTGTTCGCGCTTTTGTGTTCCTATCTGAGGAGGTGGAATGTGTTCTTTCTGTAGTACAGTTGATAAAGATAAACTGGATTAAATGAGGTTTCTTTGAGTTACACTGAGCGGGCTTTGGTCGGATTAAATTATAAACTGAGTTGAGTTGGGCTGAATTAAATTTAGAATAAATCCAGTTCAGTTGTCCTGGATTACATTGAGTTAAATTAGGTTCTATAGAGTTGATCTATTGATGAGTGAAATTAAATTCACATGAACTTAATTGAGTTAATCTGGAATCAAATAAAAGAGTGTTTAATTTAGTTCAAGTGGATTCAATTGTTTTAAATGGGGCTAGATTAAATAGAAGACGAGTTGATCTGGGCTGGATTAAACTGAGATGTGTTACGTAGAGTTTAGGTGGGTTGTGTTAAGTTTAACAAATGGGAAGTGAATTCAATCATTTTAAAATAATCACAAAAAGATATACTCACATTTGCATATCTGCAGATGACGAAGACCTCTTGAGCTCTCGTTGGCCTTTGTATTTGAAATTATGTCAATCAATTAAACCTTTTTTCATATTCATGAAACACGAGATCGATCCAAAAGAAAACACATACTCATGTGAGGTGTCTTTTGATGTTTGATCAGTAAAACATAAATAATAAAGACAGACGTTGTAATCGCTGGTGGTCTACATTGTTTCGTTTGTTTGTGTAACTAGTGAAACTTTTCTAAGGATTTTTTTTCATGCACAGAGAGAGAAAGAGAGAGAGAGAGAGAGGAAGAGAACCTGCTCAGACGCAGTGTTTTGATAAGGGTCATAATTGTTAAACTATGACACCTTGTCATAACAAAGAGTTCGGCTTAGACTTTATGGCTTCCGGGAACCCACGTGTTTTTATAATCGCGCTGAAACGCCTTATAGCGACAAAACCGTGAGAGAGAGAGATACAAAAGATTGAGCGTTATCAGTGTGAGGAGGGAATCAAGAATCATGGTTGTGTGGAGGTGAAGGAATGTGCTTTACAATCTCTCTCCTTTCTCCTCCGCTCATCCACCTTTTAAAATGCAGTTAATTTGACGATTTAGCATTTAAATAATCTTCGATAAGACGTTACCTGAAACAATTAACAGAAAACAAGACCAGTTCTGATTGGCTGTGACTCATAATGTTTAGGTTTTTGGTGCGCAAACCTCTAAAATGTGTGCGGTCGTTTAAAGCAGCTGCAATATGTGTCTTTAGCCTCTCTGCCGCCATCTCTGTTTGAAACATAAAACTGCAGGTTACTTTAAGTCATTCCCACAACATAGGATAAAGTCAAATGAAGCCAAACTGACATTTCCCGGAAAGCTAAACCCGACGGCTATAAGTTTAAGTATAAATCATTTTTATAAACTTACCGTTGTGAGTCGGGTTAAGATAAGGAGACCGCTGTTTGTATCCACCTGTGTAATGTACTTGCTTAACTTGATTTTTGTTCATCGTTAACCCAAAAATTGTCCAGAATGCAGCTTTAAGATGTCACCTAGAACAAATAACAGGAAAAAAAACAGGGCCAGGCTGATTTTGATCGAGCAGGACACGCTGACAGCTTGTATTCGTTTTTAGATCGTCAGCGTTTGTCACTCATCAGTTTACAGAGGGTCTTCAGAAAGTGTGTGTGTTAAAGGGGATTTTAGTGCAAGGCGTTGGTCGGCGCACAAGAGTGTTTTTCATTCCTGTAGCGCTGAACGTAGAATCTAATGGATCTGTTTATCAGAACATCAGTGGACTGACATCCGTTTCTCATAGACATGTACACAATAGAGGCGAGCTCTAAAAGTGTGTGTGCTGCTTGTATATGAAGTGACCTCTCTGCTCGGAACACAGGAGAGGAAAAATCTTACGCTGTTTGCTTCAGTAGTCAGTGAAGTCAAGGTAACAGTTATCTAGTACACTTCTGAGTGCCCTCAATGGCAAGCGCAAGTGCCCGTGGCCATATTTTGTGTGTGTGTTTACTGTGTGTACATAAACAGTAGGATTTATCCTTTATGAGTTAGTGTGGATAAAGGATTTGCAAGGAGTAAATTAAATTATTATTATTAATTAAATGAAATTAATATGTATTGAAATCTTGTTGCTGTTGTGTAGGACTGGTGTATTGTTGTGTGTGTGTGTGTGTGTGTGTGTGTGTGTGTGTGTGTGTGTGTAATGACTCTTAACTTTCTGTTGTTTTAAGCCACTGAAAGGTTACAACCTCACTTATCAGTTGACCTACAGGGAAACCCACACACACACACTCACTCAGCTGAGTACACATCATAGATTTGTATTATTGTCAAAAGTTAATTATAATTTCAGACTAACTCTAGTTCTACCACAAAATAAATCTTTTGTTGAATTCTAAAAATAAAAATTACTTTATGAATAAATCATTTTACCGTCAAAGATTCCGCGCAATGTCCCACAAGGAGATTATTTTGCAAGATTTAGACCCAAATCTTGTCTCCAAAGTACAGCTGAACTCAAACACACACACATATTGTCTTACACTGTTTGATATATAACGTTTTTGCTGTGGTTACTGCTCAGAAATCCTCCTGATTATAAGCATTTATCCTCACAACCAGTGTAAAGGATTTTACACTTCTTAGCGTGCGTGTGTGTGTGTGTCCAAACACAAATGCTTCTGTTGTTTATGAAAAGACAAGGAGGTTGGCACTCACCCTTGGCTCTGAAGAACAGGCCGTGGTTCGGGTTATGTTGCCCAGTATACTCTCTTGATCTCTGGACTTGGCTGGCTCACTGCATCCCGGGCCAACAAGTGTGTGTGTGTGTGTGTGTGTGTGTGTGTGTGCGCATGTGTGTGTGTGCCTGTATCATTCACCCTATGGCCTCTCACAACAGCTCTGTCTTTGTCTCATACTCACAATATTATTGTGGCCCTTGGCTCCTTGTCTTTATGTGTGTGTGTGTGAGATAAAACACACACACACACACACACACACACAGACCCTGGAACCTGTGTTAGTAAAGATCTTTCATAGATCAAATGGTTTTCAAATAGCCACTGCAAATGTCCTCGCAAGTCAATTATTGATGTTTTAATATATTCATGAAGACGTTTAAAATGAAGTGTAGCCAAACATATACACACACATACAGATACAGAAAGACATCAGAATTAGTGCGTAACTAACAGGAAACATTCTCAGAATATTGGTTAATGTTCTCTAAAGGTTCTCTCGAAGTTATCAAAAGCACGCTTGCAGTAACGTTAATAGATTGCTCTTTTTAAACATTATATCATATAACCAAATCGTTGTTCTTCCGTTTGTTAGTGGACAGTTTTACAAAGTTACAGAATTTCCAGAAACATTTGAATAACGTTCTTATGACCAAGCAAAAACGTTAATACGTCTAAAAAACCGGAATGTTTTAAATGTTACATTTGTAAAAGTTGTTGTTACTTTATGGAACTATTAGGGAAACGTTCTCACAACCTAAAATTGTTAGCTGGGTTGACGAGCCATAAAATTGTGTGTGTGAGACTCTGTTCTCATGTTGTCTTGTGGGTTCTCCGAGTTCCCTGTATTCTCCTGTTAAACAATAGAGCGCGACCATGTCCCCCTGTGTCCTCATGACCTGCCGGTTCTTTCTCACACACACACTGACCGTGGCCTTTCGCAGAGGTCTCCACCTTACCATGCCTTTATCATTATATCTGTATTTTGTGTATGCGTGTGTGTTTGTCTGGTTGTGTGACATCACTTATAAGAATGCTAAAATGTCTCCATTAGACGGACAGGAAGTGAGCTGTCTAATGCCTTCAGGCATTGCCAAAAATAACACCATCTATGAGCGTTTCTCCTTTACCTATTGTGTACACACGGGAAGTGTGTGTGTCTCCAGCAGATAGGTCCCAGTTCAGATTCTTTTCAAAACGTCGCTTTCAAACACACACACACACACACACACACACTCACATTCCCATCATTGTTTGCACATCAAAATCTGTCGTCCTTTAAAAATGACTTTTATTTATTTTTGTTCCATGAGTTCATAAAATGAGGCGTTTCCGCAATTTAGAAAACGGTAAATAGACGAATATGAAACTAAAAATAATTTTAGATTTGTGATATCGGTTAAGTAATTCGTTTAGCAAAATGAGTGTGATTTTTGTTGCAAAAGATATAATAAATACAATTTTGGGAGGTAATTAAGTTATTGTAATAGAAGTGTATGCTGCGTGGAAAACAATTATCTTTGGTTTTAGGAGTGAAATGAAGCTGAAATGATCTGTATTGAGTCATTAGTATGGAGAAACTGCACTAATTTATCTGTGTTTTTTTCTAATGTTTTTTGTAGATCTTTTACCGAGTGGTTTGTGAGGTTCAGCCGGGTGAGGAACTCTTGCTGTTCATGAAGGCTGAGGACATTTCATGTGAGACGATGGCTCCAGACATACATGGTCAGTTCACACACACACATACATGCATTTACTTATCTATCTAAATGGGTCTAAATTCCATTGACTGTGTATACAGTTTTTATACACCGCTAGTTAAACACTGTAACCAAACCCTAACCCGCTCTAACCCTAACAAAAATCGAACATAGCATTTTTTACAAATAAAGACATCCCCAAAAGGAAGTTTTGCTCAGATTTGTCAGGTTCAGCTGACTTTTGGGTACGAATTTGTCCCCATTATATGATTTAATAAACACACATGCACACACACACTCATTTGCTAACTCGCCCTCTTCTCCTGCAGAGGAGCGCCAGTATCGTTGTGAGGACTGCGATCTGAACTTTGAATCCGGTTCGGAGCTGTTGGACCATCAGAAGCATGCATGCGGGACTCCGCCTGCCTCTGGCTTCACACTTACCCAGCAGGGTCAGCCTGGCACTGGGGCTCCTGATCATGACTTGCACCTGCACCCTCTGCCTCTGAAGATGCCCCACTCCCCACAGGAGTGTAAAGAGTGTGAACAGATCTTTCCTGATGCCCAGAGGTTAGAACACACACCTTTACCTCTCTTCAGTACAAGAGAACGGCTGTTTTTACGTTCTGTGAAGCTCATTATAGCTGCAGACCACCCCCCAAAAGACAGTTTTTGTTTTAGAATAACAAAACAATATTTTATTTATTCATTCATTAAAATCACGAATACCGTTAAAGGGGTTTTGTCTGATTCAGCTAAATTCTGGGGACAGTTTGGTCCCCAAAAGTATTCATGAGTAGAACAGAGGACGTTACATTTTACAGTTTCAGTTACATAAAGATGTTCCGATCGGATGTGATCGTTTATACAACAATCGCTTCCATCTGTCCCTCAGTCTGGACTCTCACTCGCTCTCGCACTCTGACGAGCGGGAATACAAGTGCGACCAATGCCCGAAGGCCTTCAACTGGAAATCCAACCTGATTCGCCACCAGATGTCACATGACAACGGCAAACACTACGAATGTGAAAACTGCTCAAAGGTAGAGTCCAGTTTGTGTGTGTGTGTGTGTGTGTGTGCGCGTGTATGTTTGTTGGCCGTAGCGTGTGTAAACTCTCTCCCTCTCTCTCTCTCTTTACCCAGCAGGTGTTTACAGACCCCAGTAACTTACAGAGGCACATCCGCTCTCAGCACGTGGGGGCGCGAGCTCACGCCTGCCCCGACTGCGGCAAGACCTTCGCCACCTCCTCCGGCCTCAAACAACACAAACACATTCACTCCTCAGTCAAGCCGTTCATATGTAAGTCACTCAGACCCTTCATATGTAAGTCTGCATGCTTTCTACTCTGAACACCCCACCACAGAGCTGGAGAGCTGCACTGCACTTTCTCGAACCCGCAACCGCTAGCTCAACTGGAAGAGCGCTGTGCCGCCAATGCTGAGGTCATGGGTTCAATTCCCAGTGAACAGACCAACTGTTGAAATGCAGACATGCACACGTGATAAAATCAGTCGAAAAATGAATAACTATAACTCAGTTTATTAAAGTCGTAAACAGAGGGAAATGCATCAAACATGATGTTTTGTGAAGGTCCGGTGGAGCTCTCCATGCTGATGTCAAATTCATCTCCCATCCGTATCTTGCATTTTTAAAGCCAACATGAAACAGTATTCACAGGCCCTTTTACGCACTTCAACTACATATTGAACAGATCCTTTGGGATTTTGGGTATCAGGAATGAACTGAATTGTGGTTTTTTTGTGTAACTTCAAGTCGTTTTTAAATTTAAACGTTAAAAATGTTTTTAATTATTAGGAGAAAATTAAGTAAATCTTAATCTTACATTTTAATTTCATGTTGTCTTTAATACAAGGTAGCATGAATTTGATAACCAATGCAGATTATTTTTACATGTCTTGGTACATTGTTTTACTGAGCTTTTGTGTGCATTCTTTATAACTATAACCAAGCCACAAGCGTTTTCCACAGGTTGACTGTGTGTGTGTGTGTGTGTGTGTTGATCCACTAGACTTTGTGTCTAAGTCTCACCCAAAACACTAAACTTGACCCTGAAGCCTCTTTGGTCAAGCTCTTCGAACCCTCAGCCTAATGAGGTCAATACTATCATAAATGTCACTGACTCTTTATGGACATACTGAAAATATATAGTATTTGAATATTCATGTAGGCTATAACCCTATTAGCTTTGATGGTCACGTTTTGTCTTGCAAAAGTTAAATGATTATTTACTTTGTAACTAATAGATGTACCGTTAAAACTGTATTTTGTTTGACCACATAAAGACAGACATACCGTTACTGACAGTGACACTGAACCTACGTGTCAGTACACCAGCTCTACGCTGTGGATTTCAATGCATGACCTCTGACCTCATACACCAATGACCTCAGATCTAAATCTCATCCTGCATAAGGACCTCATTGGACTCATAACGATTTTAATGTCTTAAAGTGTACCGTGACCTCTGATCTTTGCCCGTTTGAACTTCATGCATTGACCCGGAGAGTGCTGATGCCACACAGCTTGTTTGGACGCCACCCCCCCCACCCTGTATCAGACAGTAACTAGTTTGCTAAGTCTGGCCATTCCAGGAAAATCACTACCACATGCGGCCCTGCCTGTACAGAAACAGCGCACCCTCATTTACAGCAATCAGTATTTAAACAAGCACTGCTAACAACACTTAATGACCCTGTAACAAAACACACATATGCACTCAGACACCCTGATGCACGCAGTATGCACCCTGATGCACGCAGTATGCGCATGCACCCTGATGCACGCAGTATACGCATGCACCCTGATGCACGCAGTATGCACCCTGATGCACGCAGAATGCACATGCACCCTGCTGCACGCAGTATGCACGTGCATTGTACACTTACACATTTGGGATTTTTTTTAGCTGAAGTCAGTATCTATCCAAACTAGGAATGGATGGGAATTTTTCCCTTATAAAGCTGCAATCCACAGCTTTCACAGATCAGTGTTCAAATCAAGATTCATAACAGTTTGTTTATACAAAACTTTATAATAGTTTAGAATTGGAGCTGTCACATATGATTTCCCAGGAAATGCTGGTTTGGACTTCAATGTATGTAAGAAAGTATGTAAAGTAAGCTGCAATTTAATGTTTCAAACAGAGATGGCGACAGAGAGGCAACAGTTACAGACTGCAGCTTTAAAGAAAATCCTCACATGCTTACACAGTCTTACACACACACAGACACACACTTCATCCTTCAGCAGTGGCAATTCATTTTAACTCTAGATGTTCACCGCTGTGGAATGTGTTTGTAATATTTTGTTACAGTTTATGAAGACCTGACAAAACACAAGTGCTTGTAGATCTTCACACCTGTTCATCCGAAAGCACGTTGTTCGCCGTTATATAAGCTGCGTGTGTGTGTCTCTTCTAAGTGTGTGGCGTCCGCGTGTTTAAGTTCAGAACAGAAAACAGACTTTGATAAGACACGCTTAAGTCGTCCTCTCTCCCTGCACTAATATTTACACCCTATCTTTTGATCGGAGCCTCTGTGAATGACGGTCTCTATAAACACATCCTGCAGTACAGCAGCCCTCATACTGCACCTCATACCTCATGCAATCCGACGAGGATTAGCCAGCCACCCTGCTGCACTCCCTAACAATTCCATAACTTGAATAAATTTGGAAAACATCCCATTTATATATGTGATGTGTGTGATTATGTGATTATGATAAGAAATGAGGCATCGTTTTACACTAAAGGTGTTGGGTTTGTAATGTATAGGGTGATTTTGTCACATTTAGAGTGTGTGTGTTAGAGATTTCTCTGTGTACACTGATTTAGGAGCAGTGTGTGTGTTTGTGTGTGTGTGTGTGCACTGAAATGAATGTCCCAAATTGGTATCAATCGTTTGAGGGTTGGATAGTGTGTTAAAATAGTGTTTGTTGCGTTATTATGATGTAAGTTGGGTATGTAATTTGTGTGTGTGTGTGTGTGTGTGTGTGTGTGTGTGATGGACAGAGACGTCTCTTGGTCCATGGGAACGGACCTGCCGAGGAGGATTCATGCAACTCTATTTCCTTCTCACGCTTAAAATAGAGCCATTGTGAAGTGTTTGTCTGTCTATGTGTGTGTGTGTGCACCTGTGTGTGACTGCGTGTGCCTTCTTTTATCTGTCATGCTTGCTTACTCTGCACATTTGTTTGTTTTGTGAATAGATGTGTGTGTGACATGCAAAAATGCGACCGTTCTTTTACACTGTACGCTCCTGTCTCACTATCTCTAGGTGAGGTCTGCCACAAATCATACACGCAGTTTTCCAATCTGTGCCGCCACAAGCGCATGCACGCGGACTGTCGCACTCAGATCAAGTGTAAAGACTGTGGCCAGATGTTTAGCACCACATCCTCCCTGAACAAACATCGGCGCTTCTGCGAGGGTAAAAACCATTTCGCTGCTGCGGCGGGAGGGTTGTTTGGCCAGGGCATGACCCTCCCTGGCGCCCCTGGTCTGGATAAGTCTTCCTTGGCTGGAATGAGCCATGGGAGTCCTGGTTTAGCAGACTATTTTGGGACAAACCGGCATCATGGTGGGTTGACGTTCCCAGCAGCCCCTCCGGCATTTCCATTCAGTTTTCCAGGACTTTTCCCATCAGGACTTTACCACCGGCCCCCTCTAATCCCATCCACATCACCAATCAATGGCCCTCAAAGCGCTGAACTTCGGAAGAGTCCACTTGTTTCCTCCGCAATTCCTGGGTCACATGACCTCTTGAAGAGTTTCCATAAGGACTCGTTGAATGGAGAAGGAGAAGGCAGGGAGCACCCCCGAGAGGGATCTGTCTCCAAGCCAAGGCAAAGCGGGAAGATGAGCGACCAATCCGAGAGTAGCGATCTGGATGATGTCAGCACTCCAAGCGGGAGCGAGCTGGAGAGCACTTCAGGTTCAGAGCTGGACAGCGAAGCAGAAAGCGACCGGGAACGTGTGAGAGTGCGGGAAAATGGGAAAGGGCCAAAAAGGAAGTCAAGTGGGTTCAGCGATGCTCAGAGCCCAACGCTCATCAACTCCAATAGTAGTAACAACATCGGTAATGGAAAAGACTTTCCTACACCGGGGCTCCTCCAGCCATCTTTGGACGAGCACACAGCTGTTTCTGGTGCTGTTAATGACTCAATAAAGGCCATTGCCTCCATTGCTGAGAAATACTTTGGCTCCACTGGGCTCGCAGGCCTGCAGGACAAAAAGGTTGGGGCACTGCCATATCCTTCCATGTTCCCATTGTCTTTCTTTCCTGCCTTCTCTCCATCAGTCTATCCCTTCCCTGAGAGGGAGCAACTTCGACCTCCAGGCCACAAAGTGGAGCCAGAGAGCCCTCCAGTTGAGGGAAAGAAACTCCAGGGCAGAAGTGCTGAATCGCCTTTTGATCTCACCACCAAACGGAAGGAGGAGCATCTCGTGGCCACCTGTGATCTGTTGAAACCAGAGGCCTCACACATACAATCAACCAATCAGGATCAGCCGCTGGACCTGAGCCTTGGCGGACGAAGTCGGGGCAAGAGCAAGAGAGAGGAGGAGGTGAAGAAAAATCCTAGCTATGGTGATAAGAGGGTGGAGGCAGAGCCACCCAAGGCTGATCCCTCCCTCCAGCATGCAAGACCCACCCCTTTCTTCATGGACCCCATTTACAGGTACTGTCAATCACAAGTCCTTTCTGATGTAACAGTGGTACATTTCTCACATAATAATAATAATGTAGGCACTCAGTTTGGTTAAACCTGCCATGAGAACTGATAGAAGTTTAATATCAGCAGGGTTGAGAAGAGAAAGATGAATGATCCATTCGAAGTCCTGAAGGACAAGTACATGCGACCAGCTCCTGGATTTCTCTTCCACCCACAGGTGAGAGTTGCCAGAACATTTTCCCCCTGCTAACTCCATTTTATTTTTACACCTCATCCCCACATTTCTGCACAAGTCATTACTCTATTTTCAGTCACTTCCATGCGGGTCACTGGGGTTTGTGTTAATGCTAACCGTTCTCAGACACAAATGCTAATAAAAACGATGACAACGAACAGATCATTAAATGTTTTTTTGGAATGCTAAACATATAAAGTCACAACAGTCCTGAATAAGCAGTGAAAAGGGTGTGGCCTGTGGGTTGTGCCAGCTAACAGGGAACGTTATCAGAAACATTCTTGCAGTAATGTTTTTAATGCTGTATATCATAGATATCAAAACCTGTTACTGGAGTGTTTAAAAAAGTTACAGAACTAAAAAAAAACATCTAAAAACCTGGACGTTTTAAACATTCAAAATAAAATCATTAACGTTTTTGTTACTTAATGGAACGTTAGGGAAACATTCTTAAAACCTAAAGCTGTGTTATCCCCTCAGAAAACGGAGGACAATGGCATGAGTTTAGGGAGGAACTACCAGTTAGACTGAACTTTAAAAGACAGGGAGAGTTTTTGAAACCTGTTTAGAAACAGCAGCAGAAATCTCCTTTAAAATCACAACAGCATATTCACCAAATTCAAAGCAATTATTTTTGCTGACAGAACATTACTCGTCTTATTAAACGCAACTGTCAGTATTGACAAAACGGCTCCTGAAGACGCCGGTCCTGACGGAGTAGCCGCAGTATGTTGGCAGTAGCTTTACAGAGAGAGCCGCGGTGTTTTAGCATTAGCCTAGCGGCTCCCATGTTCCTCTGTAACAGATCTGTTCCATGTGATCAGGTCCAGATGTGAGATTCAGACAGGGTGGAAGTTCTGTGACACGTCTCTCTGTGTGGGTGTCTTTGATTATGATGTCACAATTTGATACCCTGTTAAACTGCCAGACATTG
>JAZGTJ010002082.1:0-45989 GCA_036877575.1 Botia almorhae
AATATTGGCCGTGCTGTATCCACAGGAAGTTTGTGAAGGAACAGAAGCAGGTGCAGGAGGAGATCAGCCGGATGTCCTCCAAAGCCATTCTCAAAGTGCAGGAGGACATCAAGACCCTCAAACAGCTTCTGTCTGTTTGTGCCAGCGGCCTGCAGAGAAACTCCCTCTCCACAGACAAACTGAAGATGGAAACCTCTCAGGTTAGACGAAAACAAGGTCTGCAGACCCTCTCAATACCCAAACCCTTCTGTTGAACATTGTATCGCATGTTTTGCGATATTTTTCCTTCACACAGGAATTGAAGAACGCAGATATTGCGCTCCGGACGCAGAAGATCCCTCCTGGACTCCAGCATGAGAATACAGCTCCTTCTGAGTATGTTTCAGATCATTTCAGTTCTTAGCTCTGAGTTTAATGGTAACGTTCACCCAAAAAAATCCATAATTTAATCACCCTCATGTCATTCCAAACCTGTATAATATTTTCTTCTGTGGAACATAAAATATTTTGAGTAGTGTCTTTTGATGTCCATCCAATGAAAGTCAATGGGTGTTGTTTGGTTATCAAAATATTCAAAATATCTTCTTTTGTGTTCCTCAGAAGCAAAACAGTCATACAGGGTTGGTCTGTTGGTAAGCAGACAAAGTTGCTTACTGTTAATTGTTTTACGGTAATGAGCCGTCTGTCTCACTACAGTTATTTTCAAGCTCTGGTGGAACAGTTTGAGGTGCAGTTACAACAATACCGTCAGCAGATCGAAGAACTGGAGAATCATCTGACCACTCAGAGCAGTGGCTCCCACATCACCCCTCAAGGTTATAATCCACTACCAGTTGAACCAATATAATCCACTCCCAGTCGAACCAATAAAGCACTTTTGATTTATGTGTATAATGGAATTGTTTGTGATGTCATGATGTGGTTTATCCTGTAGATTTGTCCCTGGCCATGCAGAAGCTCTACCAGACGTTTGTGGCTCTTGCCGCGCAGCTGCAGGGTGTTCATGGGAACGTGAAGGTGAGTCCAGAACATCTCGGATTCATCCGGATCACATCCTGATCTGGAGTGAAACACATGAAATTACACTTGCTGCTCGTTTACTGTTGAATTTGAAGTTAATATATTGTAATGTGTTTTTATCTTCTAGTTTACTGTGTGCTGTAGATACAGTTTGACTGATTTTATATGCGAGTGTGTTACACTGTACGCCTCTGATTTTCCCCTGAACAAAGAGCATGTGAAAGGAAAACAAACTGTAATTTATCGTTCGATCGGTTGTAGTCACATGACTCTTCCTGTCTAAGGGGGCGGTTCTTGGCCAGTTTAAAGTCAGGGTAGGCATTTTTGGAGAGTAGCAATAGCAAGCTAGTTTTGACGGTGTAAGATTCTACCCTCCCTGTAGAGTGATCTCCAAAGCCACACCTCCCCTAAAATGCATAAACTCCACTATAAGTTGACAGGCAGGTAGGACATCCTATCACTTCAGTCGGACCGAATGAAATGATTGGATGGACATTCCGCGCCTTCCACAGAAGATATATAGTTATATGAATACATTTAGATCCCTTTACTTAGTGACTGTAATCATGATGTGAAGAGACCAGCATAACAAAACAAATATTTCTGGTAAATTAAGCTTCAAAAAGCATCAGTCAAAGGTCTGGCTACTCGAGATTACATTGTCCAGTGTCTCACGCTGACCTCCTTTTGTTCTCTCTAGACCTTAAAGCATCAGTACCTGAGCTACAGACGAGCCTTTCTCGACGACTCCACCGACGTGTTCCAGTCCAGACGCGCCGCCAATAAGAAGTGGCAGAGCTCGGCGCACGTCACCACCGGCCCCGCCCCCTTCGGCAGCGTTCCCAACGCAACGGCCGTTGCCATGGCTGCCACTCTGACTCAGCAGCAGCAGCCGGCTCCAGGTCTGACCGCCTTCAAGTTCTAGACCTCTTGACCTCTAGACTGATAGAGAAACGAATAGAAAAGCAGATAGAGCGAAAGATTTCAAGAATAAATCTTAAATTCAGTCAGTGCCATGTCTGTTATCAGTTTCCTTTACTTTCTAAACTTAACAGGGTTCTTTAACATCTCTAAGTGTGCCAAACTAGCATGTCTTGAGGATGTACAGTAGACGCTAACTGTCCTGCCAGTTCTCAAGTGTCTGCTTTGTTTTCCTTCCTCAAAAAGGAAAAACGAACGTAAGATTAGCATTTGACTCAAAGCAAACTGGTGACAGTATATAAGGCTGTTTGGGGACGGCGGAATTCAGATTGTTAATGGTTTCCATTAGATGCTTGTTTGTCGTCGGTTGGGGTTTTGAAGAAGGAGGAGTCTCCTGATTCGGGTCTCATTTTGATTGGCTTGAACATAGCGAGTTTATTTGGGTTTCAGCTTTGGTTCTGATGTTTCAACAGCACTAATGTAGCGGTCACTACTCAAAGTAGTCAAATATTTTATTTTTTTGTTATTTTTTTGTGTTAACAAACTTTTTTTACTAATTCGAGGTTGTAAGCAATATGTTCTTGGTTGGAGACAAATAACAAACTAGTTCTGTTAGCGATGAACATGCTGAACACTTAAGGGGAGTTTCTTTGATGGACAATAAGAACAGGAACTAGTTCAGTTTTTCATATCTTCTGTGTTCAGTGGTCCCTCACTGTCAGCAAACAGTTCTTTAGATGCGTGTGCTGAAGTTACTCTTTTGATAGTTTAAAATGTTCATTATTTCGCTTTTTAAAACGCGACGATGCTTTTAACATAGGTTTCACTTCTGTCAGTTCGTCTAAATCCTAAATACACAAACAAGTTTTTGATTATCTTGGTCTGTAAGATCATGATTCAGAGCTTCAGGTTGTTTTTTTTGAAGCGTTTTAAATCTTCTGTCTCACGTGGTCAGAACCACGAACAAATGACAACGACTGACTGTTTGATTCCTCTGTATACTCTATATATACTTTCGTTTCCTTTTGGAATTTTAATGATTTAAATTAATTGGATTTCTCCGGGATTTGCGTAATACACGTATAAATATGTTTATATATTTATGTAAGGAAGTGTGTAAGCTACTGACGTACGGCTGTATTCGTTAGGGTCGTTTAACATATTTCATTAGATGTATCCCAGCGAATATGAGACAATTCATGTGTCTGTTTATTCTTGATTGAAGGCTTCTTTGCTTTGGTGACGTCCTTCATCCGTCTGTAACCATGGTTGCGTTTGTGGTTTCCTTGGAGACGAGCTGGCGATAACAGCAGGTCGGAGGTGTGGAAAAGTGTTAGTTCCACTTCCAATAGCAGGAGTTGCCGCAGAATTCCGCTTTCATCTTAAATCCCAGTGTACACAGAGGAATCCTTGTGTATTATTTGTCAGATCAGTTACCAACATTGTTGATTTGTGATGCGGTAGACGTAAGATGACATCAAAAGGGCTTTTTCAACGTGATGCTCTAATAGCCAAAATTCGTGATCGAAAACTTGACTGTTCTTCATGCGTCTGGCATTTTGTTGTTTTCTGGTATCATTTTTTATTTTACAATACTACAATATTTTTACAAATGGATTATGATTGTGCCTTTGTGCCTAAGAAAGTCTGGGCTGCTGTGGGTGCTTTTGCATATTAAATAAATTGTTACTATGTAGTGCGCTAAACCAACGGCACGGCTTATTTAGTTGCACAGAATATACATACACTCGCATCCTTGTTGTTTCTCCAAGAGTCAGTCCAATTACAACTGGCACTGCAGTAAAGATTTACTGAGTAAGTCTTTAGTTTGAGTACACATGCTGCTTTGAGGGACTCTTGAGGGTCCACCGTGAAGTATTGTGCCAAACCAGTATTCACAAATGCATGCAGTTTAATGACATTCTGGTGGCTCCAGGCTGCTCTTTTATGCTTGAATCCATGTTTATCTGCCATGGCCGTCATACAGTTTGAGGTCTGAACATTCTGGAGGTGATCGTAATTGTATAAGATGACAAAACCCCACTTTCTCTTTCAGCAAACCTCTCTTTGTGAGATGGCTGAAATATCTCGGAGAATTAGATGCATGCATTAAAAAAACAGCCACGTGCGTATGCAGTTACTTCCTGCAAACTTGGTTTTGCTTTTCATGATCTATTTACTATACAAACGAATGATCTTACTGCATGTCACGTTTTTAAAACGCTTTTAGAACGTTGTGGTTTCCGTGTGTTGGTACGAAGCTCTTATACAGAATGTCTGTTTATAGACATGTCTGATTCTTTCTGATTTATCGTTTTCATTTCTTGGAACATATATGGGGCTTAGTATTTTGGTTGTTTACAAATAGTAACCCAATTTTAAAATTTAACTTATAATTCATATTTTTTTTGTTCAGGTGATGCATATATAATGGTGTGCCTTTTGATCTAGATTCAACATTTATTACGCAATTAGTTAAACGATTGTTTAAAATGCATTTTTGACACAGGTTGGCTTGCCTTAGCTTAGCTACTAGAATGCCTTAGCTACTAGAAATCGGTTTGTCCAACTGTTTGTCATGTTTAAATGTAATTTCAATTGCTTTACATTGACAATAAATCAGTTTTATAAAGAAAAGCCCATGTCTTTGTTTCTTTTTGACTGATAATTCAGATTTTTTTATTAATTGGATGAAAAGATTATAAATTTGAGATGCTGATTTCTTTATGCATCACATCTCTAAATTAAAAATGCAATCAAATTAAAAAACAAATTCAAACCAGCTAAAAGGAAACGAGACAGGAGCACATTTTATGCTTTTTGTAACCGCATGTCCACAGAAATGTTACAGATCTGAAGTATCTTAAAAAATAGACAACCTTTATTCCTTTTAATGCCTTTTAATAAACGACTTGTGTATGATGAAGTGAGTCCACACAAAAACAAAAAAATCGAAAGATTTTAGTATAGCAAGGTAAGTGCTAAACACAACACACATTAATATAGTCAAGAAAAGGGATTCAAATTGTATTCTTTAGTAACTATATTTAATGGCATTATTTGTTCCTTTATTGACCACTTACAACAACATAATGCTCAGCACTGTAAAAACTGCTGATGTGGCTTTCGTACAGGCCTGACGGCTCTTGTGTGTTAGCAATTAAAAACAAACATGGAGTCGTTCCTTCAGTCAATAGACAACAAGGGCTGTGTTTAAAACATGATTTCAGAGCATGTGTGTTTCTCACACCTTTGAGCGTGCTTGATCAAACATGCATATGATATGAGACTGTGAGCTGCAGTGTGCGTGAGAGTAAGTTCCGTTGCTCTCTCTCTCTGTCTCAGGACCGCAGGCACCCCTGGGGGCCAGTTTTGGCGCTCCCTTTTCCTCGGGCATTGGCACTAGCATGGGCTCATCCAGCCTCGGAGGTACTTCCTGTAATATACCTCTCCTCTCACCTCCTACCCCTGCCCTCTTAAAGGGAACGTTCTCCAAACAAATGAAAATTCTGTCGTTTTCTCACCCTCGCTTTGTTCTACACTCATGGCTGTCTCGCGTGGAACACACCAGTTATTCGTCAACCGTTTCTGATGTTTTTTGTTGACTGAACGCGAGTAAATAGTGACCACTGTGTGATTGTGGTCGTTAATTCATTGTGTGTTCCATGGAAGAAGGGAAGTCATGGGTTTGGAATTATCAGTGGGTGAGTAAATGACGACAGAACACTCTGTTGTTTGTGACCTGTCCCCTTTATTTCTATCATTCTAATCTTAAAATGACGAAATGAGGCAAAACAGACTCTTAATGTTGAGTAATGATGCGGGGTTGTCATTGGTTGAGTCATTTGAAACGCGTTTACTTTCTCCTAATCCAGTTTTTTCTTTTTCTCATTTATAAATATAACTCATCATTCCCGCCCCTCATTTCTCACCCTGACTGAGAGGTTGACTCTGGTGTACACGTAGTCACAGCACCTAAATGCCCCCTCTGTCTCTTGGCAGCTTTTGGTAGCGGCACTGGGTTTGGGGGCGTGGCCACGGGAGGTTTGTCGTTCGGGTTTTCCTCTAGCAAGCCGTCTGGGGGGAGCCTGAGCACAGGTGCGTTCCCCAGCACCCTCCTCCATATTCCCTGTTCATGCATCAACACTAACCATTACTAACCATTCCTCAACTAGTTCAAATACCCTTTTGTCCCATAATGCCTCAGTGTACAGCTAGCCTGGCTTTTCCATCGGGCTTAAATGCGTAATGCTTGTGTACAGCAGCAAAAATTGCGACGATGTTTATACCAACGGCATAAACTGTTCTTTCCTTCTCAGGGTTTGGAACTTCTAACCCCTCAAGCTTCAGTAACTTCAGTAATCCAGGCATCACTGCATCGGCCGGGCTGACCTTTGGGGTCTCCAACACGCAGACTCCTGGTTTTGGAACTGCAGGGCCCATGTTGCAGCTTAAAAAGCCCCCTGCGGGTAACAAGAGGGGCAAGAGATAAAACAGCATGTTTGTATGGGGGCAATGCCACGAGGTAAAGAGTGTGTCAGATCTTTATTTTTATATATATATATAGGTGTGTCTGTATATATATATATTTTTCGTCTGTTTGATGTCATTAAAGGGATATTTGGGATTGTTCCTTTTGTTTATTTCTTTTACTCTTGTGACTGTGCTGTGGTTTGTTTACCATCGACTCTGGTTGAACGATCCTACGCTGATATCTGGTTTCAACAAAAGATTGTATTCAGATTTAGCTGATCTGATTGTTGTCAGATGAGTCGCGTAAGGTCTAATGCAGCTTGTGTTGTCCTGCACAGATTTCAATGTAGATGCTCTTGCAATTGAAGATGCTTGTGAACTGAGTTCACCTGTGTGTTCATGCTTTATTTTCCGTCACATATTCTGTGATTGTTAATGTCATCACATTAAAATGAACTGTCATTTGTTCTCTGCTACATTGTACCAAATAGATGTCAACTTGTATAAGTGTTACATTTGTATGCGCCATTTTGTTTGTCTGTTTTCATTGAGATGCAGTTTCTATACGTAAGCAAACTTTGTGGAAACATGTATTTTTTGACTTGACAGAGGTGTTTGTTATTAAAAGACAGCGACCATCATGCAACACGTGTCACCTTTTTATTTTAATACATTCTTAGATTAGGCTGGCCCCAAATTATGACAAAACGTTTTTTAATATTTATGTATGGCCTAATTAATATTCATGAGCGACTCGTTAAATTGACGGTAGACTTATTTGGCGACGTCTGCTTTTCAGCCAATCAGCAAGTCGAGCTGCGTGAAAGCCACTCAACGCGATTAATATTCATAAGCCGACGCGTCTCGGTTAGGTTAGTACCCCAAATAAAGGAGGCGGAGCCGAGCTGTTCGAGAGGCGGGCCACAGATGGACGCGTCTCATCCTTTCCAGTCTATTGTAGTCAAGGAAGAAAGATGGCGCCTACACATGTACTGAGATGTTGCCAGAGGGTTTTGGCTTGGATACCGGTGATATTTATTGCTTTAGTGGTGTGCTGGTCTTATTATGCTTACGTGGTGGAGCTGTGTTTATGTAAGTGCGCTTTAATAATATACATACCTGTACATACATGTACATACAGAACTAGATCATCAATTATCTGTTTACACGAGCTTCTAAAGAGCTTATTAATTGTTTACACTGAAAACAAAATTACAAGTCTTATGGTTTGGATGTCGTTTTAAAACGTACGTTGTATACTAAGCCGACTGCTTTATTTGTTTAGTATAGTGTTGATTCTCGTTTAATATGTAAATTAAGTGTTTACATTTAGCTACCTGCAACAAGAGAACGGTGACTTTTAATTGTTCAATGTTTTTTAGTCCCTGCATTCATAGTAGAAACCTTGTAAACGTTTCTTGACGTTTTTCGGGCTTCGCTGTTTTTTTATTCACTGACATTGATTCTTCTTTTGATTTTTAAAGAATTGAGAAATAATAATAATAAATTAAATTTGTCATTTTAATTATGATGTTAAAGCTTATTATTTACTTTTGGGCGACTGTCAGGCTTCTGTTATCACCGACATGTATGCGCATGGAAACATAGTCTTCTGTCACTTGTGCAAGACGTGCCACGCCACGAATCCTGTCTGCTGAACACTTTTTCTGTTTGTCTTCTCCTCAGTTACTATTCCCAGCCCTGGCGAAAAAAGTGAGTGATCAATTTATTTGACCTAAATATTCCTACTCAACTTTATTTCGTTTTTGTCTGTGCTGACTGTGGGCTGTTCAGTCCAGATAGACAGTGTTAGTAATCACAAATGCCTTTAGTGTGACTGATTTATGAGTCGGACTGTTTCTGGGCAGGTTTCTCTGCAGACTTTTGCACTCAGTGTCTCTGTTTTAATGACTGTAATGTCTCTGTTCCCTGCAGTCATCTACCTGGTGGTGTTTCATCTGTTATTTATTATGTTTGTGTGGTCTTACTGGAAGACCATCTTTACCCGACCAGCCAATCCTTCCAAAGAGGTACAGAAAGTACAATTGAGCATTTTTTTGTAAGTGCAGATTGTAGTTACTTGTTAAATAGGTGATGTACTTCCTAAATTACAATTTTTTTTTGGTATGGTTATAAAGCCGTTATCAACACATAATATTTGTTTATTTGGTTCTATGGAATAAGTATATGTGTGGGTCATATGTTGACCAGCTTTTTTGCACTGAAAGGGCACATTAGGAGATGAGTTTGTGTGTTCTGTGTCTCAGTTTTGTCTACCCAAAGCTGAGAAGGAGCAGTATGAAAAGGAGCAACGTCCAGAGACCCAGCAGGAGATCCTGAAGAGAGTAGCCAGCAGTTTGCCCCTTTACACCCGCACGGGGGCTGGAGGTCAGACAGTAACTCAGCTCCTCAAATTCTAAGCTAGCTTAATCTTTTGCCGATTTTGTGCCTGCCCACTTTCATCTATCACTGTAAATGAAACAGACTCCCACACCTCAACGAATATTAAGTTTTGATTTTATCCTCTGTCTACTTTTAGCAATCCGTTACTGTGACCGCTGCCAGGTGATCAAACCAGACCGATGTCATCATTGTTCTGCATGTGACATGTGAGTGTATATTTATATGTTTATTTTGGTTTGTTTACACTTTACACCGAGGATTTGCCCTGGTGGGTTGTTCCAAAAAGTTACAGTTGCCATTTTAAACGACTCAGTTGTTCATGATTTATTTTTATATACAGTAAAAATATCCACGTAGCATTCAGCATGCAAAAATAATACAGTAAACAGCCTTTAATTCATGATTTAGCTTTATATACAGTAAAAAAAACCAATATCCACAATATTCAGGGTTGTGCTGAACATCTCTCACTATTACTTTTGTTACCAGGTGTGTACTGAAGATGGACCATCATTGTCCATGGTGGGTGAGATATGGTTTTCTGACGCTAAGGTTTGGTTTGTTGCTTGGAGAACATCAGGCTTACTTCTTCCCTCTCTCTTTCCACAGGGTGAATAACTGTGTGGGTTTCTCTAACTACAAGTTCTTCATCTTGTTCCTGACCTACTCACTTGTTTACTGCTTATTCATAGCGGCCTCCGTCCTCCAATACTTCATAAAGTTCTGGACAGTGAGTACATCTCTCTTCTGTTCTTATACATAAACCTGTTCACCACTATGTATTGTATAGCAATAAAGTAGGCCATTATGTGGTATATTTTTGGAAGGATCTATTATAGATCAATGGTTTCCTGTCTGCATTTCCTCCATATTATATGACTCACGTTTGTCATATTTGTCTACAATATCCTGTAAACTCTACCACTACCTGCTGCCACTCACCTCGCCTGCTGCCACTCACCACTGCCTGCTGCCACTCACCACTGCCTGCTGCCACTCACCACTGCCTGCTGCCACTCACCACTGCCTGCTGCCACTCACCTCCACTTGTCCCTTCTGCTGCCCTCATCTTTCCATTAATGTTGTTGTTGTTTTTTTACATTCCCTAGTTTCTTTACTCTGTGTTTTGGCAACCACCTGTTTTGCTGTTTGCCTTTGGGCTGTTTCACATTACACACAGCAGTAGATATTTTTTGCATAGAACCACAGCTCTGTTACACAAAACAAACACTAAGATGCATTATTGCGATTGCTTTTACGTCAATGCTCGTGCATGCAGTGTGAAATGGGCCTTATAAGACATTGTTGCACCGTCTCGCATGTGCCTGTCTGTGTGATGCGCTTCCGCTTTCCTGCTGTGCTCTCCTTGTGCCTAACAGTCTGTCTCTATGTTTGAATTAAGCTTTGCCGGAGGAAATCGGCAGAGAATTGTCCAAAGGTAAACCACAGTGTTGTGTTTAATACATGTCGTTGTCGGATGTAGGTTAAATCACAGTTTTTGCTGTCTTAACCACTGTGACCATAACTTGCCCCTCAGGTTGTGTTCAAATTGTCCATGTCTTAGTTGTTGTTGATCCCTGTCTCACAGCTGTCCTCTCTCTCTCTCCCTCTCTCTCAGAGCGAGCTACCCGAGTCTCACGCCAAATTCCACGTGCTGTTTCTCTTTTTCGTGGCGGCCATGTTCTGCATCAGCATTCTCTCACTCTTCACTTACCACTTGTGGCTTGTGGGAAAAAACAGGTCCACCATAGGTAGCGCACCAGACCGTACTCACCCCTCTGTACCTTTTTTCCACATGTATATATCGATATATATATTTCTAGCAAAGCTCGCAGAGAACTTGAGCTGAGCTTGCTCATGTAGTTACCATAGCAACAAGAGTCGTGTTGCTGCGCAGAACCATGACTTGTTCGGATTCGTTTTGGTGACCTGGTAATTCACAATTTTTTGCCAATTCGAGTGTTTAAAGCAATTTTCAGTTTGATTTCCAGTCAGCTCCTTATTCTAATTCTGCATAAGCATAAGTTCACCTTAAAACGGCAGCCAGCTTCAGTTGTTTCATGTGGTTTGCCGTATATTTATGCATTTTAACCCTCTTCTGTATTGCTTCTTTATTTCCAGAAGCCTTCCGAGCCCCTGTCTTCAGAAACGGCGCTGATAAAAATGGATTTTCCCTGGGCTTCAGCAAGAACATTGCTCAGGTGTTTGGAGACCAGAGAAAGTACTGGCTACTTCCTGTCTTCACCAGGCGAGTTTGAATGTTAAGGAGGTTGTTTTTGTGTTACACTGTTGCTTGGAGAGTTAGGGATTTAAACAGACCTTTAATCCTGTGTATTAGGATATTTTTGGCACAACTTATCTTGCTAACTTAGTTTTGCTGTGGACGTGAGTTATCCCAGAACACATTAGCAGCCATATAGCAATGAATAAATGAATCTATATGCGGTGAATCTGTATGAATCAGTTCTGATCTGTCTGTTGTAGTCAGGGAGACGGCTTTTCTTTTCCTACACGGTTGGTGACTCTCGATTCAGAGCAGCACGCTGAATGTCTCCAGCCTGAAGGGTCGGATAAAGGGTGAGATGCTATTTCCTCTGTCACCGTTAGGGGGCAGTGTTTGTGCAAAACCGTTAAGAACAGTAGTAATGGCAGTAATGTCACTTTTCTATTCATGCTCTTAGGTTAGGTGATGGATGCGCAGAGCAGACGAGCCCTCTTAGCGAATCACAGAACCGCCTGCTCGCCAACGATTACCACAGTGATGAAGACCACAAAGGGACGGATGCGGTTCAGTCTGGTGCGTTTCAAAAGTCTCAAAAAGTTTCAAAAAAACTGACTGACCGTGACTGAGGGAGGTTAAATGTGTCTGAGAAATAACCTTCGCTCTGCTTTTTTCAGATGGAAGTGAGGCTGTTACGATCTCCATTGAGAGCGAGTCATAGCCAGGTAAGATGGGTTGAGCGTAACCTCTGATTGGTTGTTTGGCTTTGGAATGCGTGTGATCATGCTGATGTCATTTCCTCCCCAGGACTGAAGCTGATGAGGGGTGGGTGCCCAGCGGTCTCGTGCCTTTGACTCCCAGTACAAAGAACTGTTGAGGAGAACCACAGCCATCGAAGCTGATGCCTTACACAGCTGTTTTTATCCTGTCTTCTCTGAAACTCTTTCCTTTGCCCATCTCTCAAATCACAGCTGTCCTTTACATGACGTCTCCCAAGTGTCCAATCAGCTCCAGCAGCATCACTCGTTTAGCGAAGACAATTGCACGCTGTCGTTTGCATCCGTTTTTTGGAAAACTGTTTCAGGCCACAGATTCTTTAACCATGCATGTGAATCGTGCAAGTGTTTACCAGGAAATACATCGGTGCTGCTCGCCAGCCCTCAGTCAACTCAAAGCAGCTGCCGACATCTGGTACCGACCGCTGTTTACGTGGGGCGCGGCGGAAAACGGACGCGATCGTGACTTTTTCTGGATGAGCACCGAGTGAGAGCGGTGAGGGTGTCAGGATGACAGCGCAAGACCGCAGCGCTGCGAGATGGCGCATTTGCACTTTTAAAATCGGAGTGAATTTTGAAACGTTTTCTTTTGAATCTCCATTCGGTTGTTTTTTAAATGTAAAAACGCACGTTCGCAAAGTGCAGCAGAACGTGACCAGTAAGAGGAAGCCCACGAAACGCTGGTAAAAAGGATCCTTGTGTGTTATTGAGCTGCTCCACTTGTATGTTGCTTTTATGAATAATATTTTGTTGTATTAGATGGTTCTGGTGTGATGTGTATGCCAGATAAAGGGCTTAATACCAGAGCTCTGACGCTTACAGGAGCGTTTACAACATGCTAGTAATACCTCTCTGCTTTTGAAGTGTAGCCAGTGTCACCTTGAAACCAAACGAAACTGTGCTATGACGTACAATATCTTTGTAGGTTTCGCCTGCAATTATATAATTGGCCAGCAGGGGCCACTTCTACACTTGAGACACTAGAAATTCAGTGTCCTGAGGTCAGTGGTCTTGAGTATTGTACCCCAAGACTGTGTATTTAATCTTCGTCTTCAAAGTATTGTTTTTCTATACGTAAATGTTGGTAGCTCGTCCTGGATTTCTTAATATTTTTGTAACATGTTTATGGGGCAAAGCAGTAAACGCGATATGTTGTTCTTTTTGTGCGTTTCTATTTGTCATAAATGATCCTTTGGTTCAGTGTGGAACGCAGTGTTAAGTAATTGTGCCCGTCCGTCGTGACTTGTAAAGTGAGATGATGTGGAAATCTAATGTGTTTGTGTGCTACACAGTGAACAGCAGTAAGTGATGCCTCACGTGCATTTTGTTCTGATGTACTAAATTAACTGCCTGACAAAGCAGGAGGGACATGCAAGCAAACATCAGAGGGCATTTCATGTTGGCACTTCTAGAATGTCTTGGTATCTGATGATTTTTAAAGTATTACCAGATTTGGAATGGGTGCTTTTGTTCTTTAACCTATTCGTAACTGTTTACGTTCTAAAGAAGTCTTGCTTCATGAATCCCTGTTCTAGATTCATCTCTGTTAGAGATTTCAGCAGGTTCATAATGTCTGTGTCAGATGGTTTTTGTGGTTTCGATGAATGCACCTAGTGGTACAGAACGGTTTAGAGGAGGGATGGACAACTCTGGCCCTCTGGCCCACTTTTCTGGATCTGTGATCCAGAGTTTACCTCCAGCCCTAATCAGACACACCTGAGCAAGCTAATCAAGGTCTTTAAAATTGCTAGACGACAGGTGGGTTTAAACAGGGTTGGCACTTAAACTTTGCAGGAAAGTGGGTCACAGCCCGGGCTTCCCATCCCTGGTTTACAGTTTTATAGTTTATTGGTCTTTTGTAAAGCATTCCAGAATGAAATACACAGCCTTGAAATTATCAATAATGAATGTTTTATTGGTGCGTATTGAGGCTGGCTCAAAGCATGGCCCTGAAACCATCTTTACCACAAATTTAACTTTAACCTTAACTTTTATACCGATTAATAGAGAAAACATAAAGCCATATTTAAATGTACAACAACTGTTGTTGTCTTGTATTATTATTTTAAATTTTTCGTTACAAAATAAAAGTCTTGAGCTTCACGTGTCAAGTAAAATTACATATTTGATCCACTTGATGTGCAACCCTGAAGCGTTATAGTTTATTTTTAATTTAAAATGTTACTGAAAGAATTATTTTTTACTTTTATTTTAACGTTGATATTTTGTGAATGACGTACATGCTTGTATGTAAGAAGTAAGAATAAATGTTCTTTTTTAACAGCTTGTCCACTGTTGTAATCTTCAGTATTCTGCATTTATAATGAATGTGTACTTGTTGCAATGGCTGTTTTTTACCCTGAACTCTGCCCGGTATATTAGCACAGAGGTCGTTCAACTCCTGCATGCCACAAGTTCAGCATGTTAAATACACTCACACTCCTTTTTTAGTTAATCAATCTCATTTTGTAAGTGTATATGGTTATTGTCTCTTGTGAACTTTGATTTACAGTAAGCTTGTAATCCTCCTAGTTATGCTTGGTTCTTGTTTGATATATTTCCTCAGATCATGATATCCACTCAGATAATGTAGTGGGAGATGTTACCTTTTGAAAAAGATAACCTCTAAAATCAACTTGCCGTAATTCATTTTGTTAACATTAATCGCTATTAACCTAACATGAAAATTACACTACATTTGGCAGACACTTTAATCCAAAGCAATTTATAGTTCATTCAAGTTATACATTTTGTCAGTACATGTGCTCCTTGGGAATCGAACCCACAACATTTGTGTTGCTAGCCAATGCGCTACCAACTGAGCTACAGGTACACTTTAATGCTACATGCAGTCTTTGATGACAGTAGATGTTCTGTTTCACAAAGCTGAGCACTGAATGATGTCCCCCACAGTTTAACCATACAACCTTTTCCATTTCCACACAAACTGGTTTCTGTGGAAAAATATCCTTACAATAACCATGGAAACCACAGTCGCCAGAACCACCCCTCAATACAGCAATTCTACAGTAAATTGTACTGCTGTACAACAGTTATAAATATTAAATCTAATAGTGTAAGAAATGTTCAGATTTTTGTCATTTTGTTAAAGGTGTGTATTCACTGCTTGAAAATTTACACATAACATTAATCTTCGTTTGAAAAGCTGCATGTCTGCAAAAATACAAACTTTTTCGCCATTGTTAGTCGCATTAAAATCAATAAGCAACAATAATGACTTACATACCAAAATATAACAATTTGTTGAACAAATCTACACCAAATAAGAGACCATCATACAAATAATTTAATAACTTAAATCTAGGACGTTTCCCTTTACTATTTTTTTAAACAAAGAAGTAAATCTAATGCTATTACAAATACATTTGTTACAGAAAAGCTTTTATTGCGCAAGCGCAGTGCGCTCAAATGAGAGCGCCTCGTTTTGATTGGTGAGGATTTACCCCAGTGAGTAATGGGCGTCTCTTTAACAAGTGCTGAATTCAAGGGATTCCAGTAAACACGCACCTTTATTGGCGCAGTACTCCACACAAGCCCGGTTTGCTTTCATTCTTTCATGCTGTTGACTGCTGTGAGTTTTTCACGGGTTTCAGTTCGCTCCGGATCTTGTGAATAAGCTTTCAGTATGAAGACGGAGGAGAGCAATCACACTCTGTTTGATGGGAGATGCCGGGAAGGTCCTCCATTGGCAATTGATGTCATTATGCGTAAGTTGCTTAAATTTATGCTCGTGTACCCAAAAAGTGGTTGTGATTTGTGACTGTGATTTAGGACATCTCTCAAAGTCACTATTATTTGATTATTTTTGGTGGTGATTTCATCAAATTAATAACTGTAACTATATTTACCTCAAACATTAGATTAAACAAAATCGCAAAAACATCAGAAAGCGTCTTACACTGTTTTACAAAAATCCAAGTAATGACTAATAAATACTAAGAGAACTACCCAGCTAACAACCTTAGGTTGTAAGAACGTTACAAGAACATTGAAATGTTATTTCCAGTTTTTTAGACAATGTATTAACGTTATGACTTGGTTATAAGAGCTTCGTTTAAACGTTTCATTATTGAACGTTTTTTAAACCTTCCACTAACACATTAAGAGATCATATTTTTGACGTATATGATATATAACATTAAAAACGTTCTACTAATGTTGCTCCAAGACCTTTTTTGATAACTTTAAGAGAACTTTTAGAGAACGTTAGCCAACATTCTGAGAACGTTTCCGTTAGCTGGCTAGAATGGTCTGTTGGGAACTGATTTCTATGAAGCCTTTTGATGTCCCCATAAAGTTTGTAAGGTGATCTAATACAGTCTTCAGTTCCATAATAGACTGCGGTCATCTTTAACAGAATGTATACATACCCCAATTAAAAAGGTTAAGCAAAATACTTTGGGATGCATAAGGGTTTATATACTACTAATATATGAAAAATAGGATATATGAACATAAGAAAGATCAGTTTACTAATTTATCTTTTTAATAAGACAACTAGCATAAAAGCTGTATGTACGTATGCTAGTTTACAAAATGCATATTATCAGGCTCATGTAACTGTACTGATTTGATTCGCCGCCTTCCAGTCGCTGCTGATAAGAGGTGATTATATTGTAGTTATGCGGTCAGTGCACCTAGACTCGAGTTTGCCACAAATAATGTGGATCATTTCCAAGTGTCTCCCTCTGTATCAGTAGACTGTGTGGTCCCCACTATTACCCAGTAGGGTTATAATGTAATGTGAGTTGACTGCCAAAGTAATGGTCCATCTTTCCAGCTGAACCTAATAGAAAGTGTATGTAATATGCTTGTGACAAACATGGTGAGGGTGATTGGGTAATGCAGGTTAGTGATGTAATACAAGGCACCTGGTTTGTGTAAAACTATGTACCAGCACACCATTAAAGCTGCAATATCTGTAAACAACAGCCGTTCTAGATTTCTTTTAACTTCATCCTAATTGAAAACATATGGACAGTTAGGAAGTGATTTAGAAGGATTGTAAATGTTTAGTAATGACAGCCATGTGTATGACACAGGGGGACAGATCTCAGATCTTAAAACAGCTTTGTTTGTTTCTTTGTATTTTTGGTGACAAAGTCCCACATTGACTTACTGTAACAACAACCCAGCGAACAGGGAGCGTTCTCAGAACGTTGGCTAACATTAAAGTTCTTATCAAAGTTCAAAGGAACATTAAAGTTATCAAGAAACATTCTTGCATTAGTACATCAGTGGAACATTCTTTAAACTTTATACATCGTAACATATATGTCAAAAACGTTATTCTTAAGTTGTCAGTGGAACATTTTGAAAATGTTACAAAAATTAAAAAGTTCCTAGAACTTTTTAAAAAGTAACATTTTGAGTAATTTTGTTGAATAATTTTGAGGAATGCTGATGATGGAAGTGTGTTTATTTCTCAGAGTTGGACACCTTTGGCATCGTTCTCTACTCCGTTCTGACCTTCATGGCTACAGTGTCCATGCTGGTTTTTATTGAAGAATGCAGTTACATCTACAAGAAAGTTCCTCCAAACAAGAAGAGTGTCATCATCTGGGTAGCAGGAGCAGCACCGGTGAGCCCTGTTACACCTTTATCTTCTCTGTTGTCTCCTCTAAATGTTACAGTCATTATTTTGTCCTGTTTATCTGTTCCCATCTTATCACATCGCCTTCCTGTTAAAAAAGCTTAGTTAATAATTCATCAGTGCTAATCACCCAGCTAACAGTTTAGGGGTTGTAAGAACGTTTCTATTACGTAACACAAAAAAATCAAAAAAGTTTTGAATTTTGAATGTTCTGGAAACATTTCAAACGTCCAGTTTTTTAGATGTTGTATTAACGGTATTGCGCGGCTTAAGAACGTTATTCAAACAATGTCATTCAAACATTTTTAATCTGTAACATCATCATCTGTAACATTCCACTAAAAATTTAGGAATAACATTTTTCGATATATAATCATTCTGCTGACATTATTGCGAGAATGACTTTTGGTAACGTTCAGAGAACTTACAGAGATCGTTAGCCGATGTTCTGAGGATGTTCCCTGTTAGCTGGTGAGAACTGTTGTGAGAATTGTGAGCTTTATCAGTATTGCACCTGCAGAAACTCAGGCGCTGGTTTGTTGAGTCATTTCCAGCGTCACTGCTCGGTCGAGTGATTGTAAGTCCTAAACTTGAACTTTGGAGGCATTAAGTTTATCTTTTCTAGGTCATTGGCACGATGTGTTGTTTGGGTATGTGGATTCCAAGGGCCACGATGTTCACCGACATGACATCAGCCACGTGAGTTTACTGTCAGCACTCGTATTTTCATATGTAATGGCATAAAAATGAGGGGCATCAAATCTTTTAAAATTGTAATTGACTTAATCGGGCAAAAGCCCCTTCAAGATCATTTTGAAAGTAAATCATTACAAAAAGTGGCTTAAGAAACCACATTTTCATACCTTTAACCTCAACCCAGCTAAAGATTTTAGGCTGCAAGAACGTTATGTTCTTCCTAATGTTGCCATTCAGTAACCAATTGTTAAAAATGTTATTCTGAAGGTTCTAGAACTGTTCAAAACCTCCAGTGTTTTTAGGCATTGTATTAACGTTATTGCTTGGTTATAAGAAAGTCATTTTTAACACGTTTCACTAACAGCATTAACCAATGTTCTGAGAATGTTCCTGTTAGCTAGGAAGCCTTTCGCTGGCCTACAGTCCTCAGCCCTATTTTTTTGTAACCGTGTTTTTAAAAAAAGGTTTTAAAGTACACACGCTCTTAAAAGAGCTTTCAGAGTTATTGTTAAACACTGTGATTGTTTTCCAAAAATTGGGAGAAACCAACCCCACCCCCCCACACAGACAAAAAGAACTTCTTTCATTTGTGGCTTTCTGAGCGATTGAGAAACACAAAGAAGTCAACAGAGCATTCAGGTAAATAACATAGTTTTACTCCTTTGCTAGATATTTTGCAGCTGTGATCTTCAAGTTCCTGATTCTCATGATTGAAGAGGTCGGAGGGGACGATGCGTTCCTGAGGCGCTCCGAGAAACGGACATTAAAGATCAGCACGGGACCCTGCTGCTGCTGCTGCCCCTGCCTGCCAAACGTCGCCATAACGCGGTAACCAGATCTTACCGTAAAGATCCCAGTGCCAGAATACCGCACCCACATTTTACCAACTTGACGAACTTTGTTGAAATCTTTTGGCTGACCAGTAAATGACTTTATCTTTAACTGGTCAGGATGAATGGACCTCTGGCCATTCAACTCTTCTGCAAACATGGGATTTAGATTGTGCTAGTACGTAATCTATACCAGACATCTCAGGGTCATTGCACCCGTTGGGTATGTGAAAGGAGACATTTTTGGCTTCTAGAACCATTGCCAAACTCAACCATATTGAAGAACGTGACACAATATAATCCTACTTCATGCAAAATCTGGAACAGCAATATTTAAAGGGATAGTTCAACCCAAAAAAAAAAAATTTCATCATTTACTCATCGTTTGTCATTCCAAACCTGTATCTTTTTTCTTCTGTGGAACACAAAAGAAGATATTTTGAGAAATGTCTCAGTGATTGTGTCTTCTTTCGTGTTTGTCAGAAGCAAATGACATTAGGGTGAGTAAATGATTTTGAAAGCATGAGAGACGTTTATTTCTGGGTGAACTATCCCTTTAAACTCATTACTGTGTGTTGCTTTTCAGGCGAACTCTGTTTATGCTAAAACTGGGGTCCTTACAGTTTGCCTTGTTAAAATTGGCCCTGACCATTCTTTCCATAGTCCTTTGGACCAATGGCAACTTTGATCCAGCTAATGTAAGTACCCAGCTAACAGGGAATGTTCTCAGAACGTTGGTTAATATTCTCTAAACTTTTTTTTTAACATTTTATATCATATATATCTACAGGTGTCTATGGATGGAGGAGCCATATGGATAAACTCTTTTATAGGCGTTCTCACCATTATTGCTCTGTGGCCCGTTGCAATCATATACATCCACTTGCGGGAGTCCTTGCGCGTCCTTAAAATCGTTCCTAAATATGCCATGTATCAGGTTTGTGTATTTTGTACTTGCTGTTTTCTGTTTTTATTCACACTCCCTCGTCTTTAGTATTGCTTGAATTAATATGACTAATAAGTCACTGATTATATTTGCCTATAGATGGTGCTGATTCTCAGTCAGCTGCAGACGGCCATCATCAACATACTGGCAATGAATGGCACCATTGCCTGCTCGCCGCCATATTCCTCCCAGACTCGTGGATACTGTGAGTGTTTTTATACGGCTAAACTGTGGCATTGGAAGTCCGGTTATTATGGATCTGGGTTGTAAGCAAAAATATTGCAGAAAGTAACAGATGGAAATACATTTGCTTACAGGATGTAGCGTTGATTAAAGCTGCCATCCATAACTTTCACCTCTCTACCACCATCCCTGTCCAGTATGTTCAAATCTGTTCAGATTCTAAAGGTTGTGTTGTAATTCTTGACTTAACGACTCTTCATCATTTCCTTCAATGTTCTGGTAGTGATGAGTCAACAGCTGCTGATTGTGGAGATGTTCATCATTACGCTAGTGACCCGCCTTCTATACAGACGTCAGTATGACCCCTTACCAGCAGAGGGCGACGATGAGGAGATAAAAAAGTACCTTTCCTCTGAAAAAGCTGTGGATGTTGCCTGAGAGAAACAGACTGTTGTGTGAATGAGATGGCGTAAAATATTCGAGGCAAGTTTGTTGTACAAAACAATTTGTGAACAAAGATGGTCATTACCTTCGTATTTTCTTTGTATGTATATGCGTGGTTGAGTCGTACACTACGACAAACTATTTTTTATTGATGTTACTGTAAGTTAGTGGATCACAGAGTGTGAGATAAGAGTCATGACCTTGACGGTGAGATATTGATGTTGTTATGGTTCCATTAAACACATTATTAACAGCCCAGTTAACAAAAAACGTTCTCAGAATGTTGGTTAACGTTCTAAATCAAACTATTCTTAGAACATTAGAACTTTTTTTTAACATTATATAATATGCATCAAAAACATTCCTGAGTTATTAGTGGAACATTTTAAAATTGTTACAGAATTTAAAAATTGTAATAATGTTCTTATTACCATACAATAACGTAAAAACAAGATGTTTGAATGTTTCTAGAGCTTTCAAAATAACATTTTTAATGTTTTTATGACCTAATGGAAACATTAGGTAAATGTTCTTGTAACCTAAAATTGTTAGCTGGAAGTCTGGATCTTGACAAGATGACATATGTTTTTTTGTTTCGTTTGTTTTAAAGTTTCTGTTTAACTTCTTTTTACGAGTTTTGGTTGATGGAGCCATGACACTGATAATTCCTGTGAATCAAGGTTTATATTCATGATAAACTGAGATCAAGTCATGTATATGGCTTGTTGATTACATAAGGTTACATAAGGGCTTTGAATTCAGGTCAGATGGGATTCATTTGTTGTTGTATTACAATATTGTGTGTATGTTTGTCCTTTCGTCACTACATACTGATGAATAGCAGTATCTCCAACAGTGTCAATTACCAGTAAACCTGTAACCTGTAAACCTAACACAAGTACATACTTTATTATATTAACCTTGACCTCGTTCTTACTCAGAGACAAGACAACCTTAATAAATCCTAAGAAATGTTTAATAGCGTTTAATTGTATGCCAGCTAAACTAAACTATAGTCTAAATTCTGTTGTTTCTGTAGATCTACTGGTAGAGTTTAATGCCAGCACACTACGGCTATTGGTTTGATTCCTAGAAAACACAAACATAATGATTTTAATGAACTGTTGCTTTGGGGTAAAAGCATCTATCAAAAAAGTATCTGTCAGAAATACAATAAATGTACTGAATATTTTCCTTCTTGTATTTTATACTGACAGTTTTCTCTTCTTTATAATCTTAAAAAGATTTTTAGTTCATGTCACCAATTCAGACGTGTGGCTGCCATCAGTGCTGCTATGAGGATAATTCTCAGTGTGACATCAGGGGCCCAAAAAAACTCAGTTACAGTTAAAAGTTAGTAATGCAGAGGTTACTGGTTCCTTTGAAAATACATTCCTAAATTGTTTTCATTAGTAAAAGGCACAACTTCTCAGCTTGACAAGTGTGTATTGAAATACAGTCGATGTGAGGCCACAGCTGTGTGCACTGTGTTCACAATAGCACTGACTAATTTAAAACGAGTCACATCCAGTCAGATTTCAGAGGCGGAACTATGTCTTACATTGTATGACAATAATGTAGAACGGCGTCTTGCCATCAATTGTGTTTCTAGCGCTTCGTTCTCTCAATCGGCATGTAAAGCTATAGCAGGATCACTCTGGCAGGTGTTGTACATATGCAAATTACACGTTTACATTTAAATACTACATTTTCTATATAGAATGAATAGTATGCATTATCCAAAGCTGATTTTGTTTACTATCTTTTGCACTTTATAAACTACTACGGTCTTTATACTTTCTTTTACATTTTCTCCTTTGTGTTTTTTATGTAATTGAACGTTTTAATGATATACTGGTTAACTATAATGTATATGCACAAAACGTAAACATGTCATTTAAAAAACGTATACGCGCTGCTTTGCAACCAAACTGCCAACTTCTGTAGCCGGCAAACGAATCAGCCAATCGCAAAGCACCGTCTATTTTGTACGCGTTATCCACAGCCAATCAGAGTTCTCGGTGGTGAAATCATGTTCGGTTGTTCGTTCACACTTGTGTGTACGTGCTGTTCAGCGCAACAATTTCCCGTCAGTTGTTGGGCTGGAAAACAGACAGTGACGTTTAATGCAGCGGGCTAAACGAGATTAATAATTAATTAATCTCATTAATAATAATAACCGGAGCTGAATGTTCGCATGCGGATGTACTTTTCGGACGATCCCGTTACGATGATGCCGGTTTAAAGATATTTTTGTACATAAACAGCCCGGCCGTGGTCGTTTCACATTTACCCCCCGTTCAAAATGCGACTGTTCGCCTTTCTCCTGAAGAACAGTTTACCAAAGATAGAATATTATTCACGGTTTTCACCATCACCGCTGTCAATCAAACAATTTCTGGAATTTGGTAAGTGCGAGCGAAAGCATCCATCACACAAACGCTTACAGTCACTGACAGCGGCGTCTCTCCGATTATATAACATATCTATTGCATAAAATACATTTTTGTCCATCTTTAGTGCTAAAGTACGTCTTATTTGCTCTAAATGCTACAAATGCTTTGATCTGGTACACGAAGCTGCGTAAATGCGGATGTATATGTAGACGTACACGTGACATTTCCAAACTCGTATTATTGTTTCTGTTTTTAAGTCTATACTCAACGTGTATTAAATGCATTCCAAAATTGAACGATTTTTATAGTAGAAGTGATACAGAAGTGAATCACTTCTTGCCGAGATAGCAAAATGTTGATGTAGATTCATTTTGTGTATGTAGGAAAGACACGGACGCTTTGTTCATTGTTGGTCCGTCTTTGCTGACGTCATATTTCCACTTGCACAGTGAATAACTCAAATAATTGTCGGTTCATCTCATTAAATATTAATTAGCTCATTCAGACTTTACGTTCTCCCAAAGCACTAATGAGGGAGATGCTCATCTGTACACGTACGCTGTGTCTTATTTAACTTGTGGGTGAAGTCACCGGCAGCAATTAGTCATGTTAAACTTTTTTGTAAGGTCCATCCAGCAAAAGCGCCAATAATGCATCAGGGAGTGTCATACACTGTTAAACTGTTGGACCTATGATGTTTACTCATCTGTTGACACATTTTTAAGTGAAGTTAATTAGTCCCTTATCAACCTAATGGCTTGTTAATCGCTGATGTGTCAGTTTTTAAGTGTGGATGGCATTTTTCAATTCTTCTTTCTGCAGGTAGAGATAATGCATGTGAGAAGACATCCTACATGTTCCTCCGGAAGGAACTTCCGGTGCGTCTGGCGAACACGATGAGGGAGGTGAACCTGCTGCCTGATAAGCTGCTAAATCAGCCGTCGGTCAGACTGGTGCAGAAATGGTAAGTCCAGTTTGAGACCAGATTCACACAGTGCATGGAAACAGATTCAGATGAACCAGATTCACACAGTGCATGGAAACAGATTCAGATGAACCAGATTCACATGTGCTGCATCTCTCCACAGGTACATGCAAAGTTTTTTAGAGCTGCTGGAGTTTGAAAACAGGAAGCCGGAAGACCCACATGCCCTAAATGAGTAAGTGGGGCATTTTATATATGTTTAACCACTTACTGTATATATATATATATATATATATATATATATTTTCCTTTGTGATTTATTGCTGTACACAGGGTGGTATTTGTACGTTGTTCCTGCTGGTTTCTTCAAATAATGTTATTATTTTATTTGAACTGAAATCATGAGAACATAGAAATAACAGTCATGCTGATGGCTGTTCTAACAGTGGGAAAAACTAGTATGCATGCTGAGCAAGTGGAAAATAAATCCTACCCACATGCACTTTCTCGCATACTGTTCCAAAGGATGTAGGGCTGTGCAGGTTGCTCGATCGCCGCTGTGTGTTAGCAAAGAGTTTGTAAATACAACAGTCATCCATGAAGCAGTTGGGGATATTCTTCTTCTCATGATAAGTCACTGTTGTGTTCCGCTGACCTTTGTAACTGTTTCAACCCATTTCTGTGAAGCTTCCTGGAGGTTCTTATTGAGATACGAAACAGACACAATGACGTAGTCCCGACTATGGCCCAGGGCGTGATCGAGTATAAGGAGAAGTTTGGCTTCGACCCGTTTGTCAGCTCCAACATCCAGTACTTTTTGGACCGCTTCTACACCAATCGTATCTCCTTTCGCATGCTCATCAACCAGCACAGTACGTCCCAACCAAAAACTGCTGTGCACTGAACCGCAGTTTCTAATTAAACATTCACCTAATTGCTTTTCTGTTCATTACAGCTCTCCTCTTTGGGAATGACATCAATCCGGCCCATCCCAAACACATCGGCAGTATTGATCCCAACTGCAATGTCGCCGAGGTCGTGACAGGTAAATTTTCTAAAACTTCCGGGTTGTTTTGTCCCAAAAGAAACTTTCCTTAAGGTGCGCTCACACTAAACTTTTCACTCCATTGACTTTCATTCATACACATACGAATATTACAGACCAAAAACGCAACGAAAAAAATTCACATTTTGGAGTGTTTCAAAGATCAAGTCTGGTGAACCGTGACCTGCGAATTCATATCACGTAAAGATGTGTGACCAGTACAAGATCGATACGTTACGGCGTGACCTTTTCAGATGGATAATAGCAGTCTCACACGATCCCTTTTTGTACAGTACAGCTTTAAAATAACAAAAACAACATGCACTGTTATGCATGCACATCAGAATCTGTGCAGTGTAAATAAGGTGTGTGATGTGATATCCAGTTGCTGTGCGTATTCGCAGGGGTCCCTATAGAATTTCCGCGTGCTGAAAGTCTAGTGTGACCGCAGCATCTTCCTGATCTTTGTTCGGATTTGCTCCTCTGCTGATTCCGAAGCTTGCTCTTGTTTCCAGATGCCTATGAGACCGCCAAGAGGGTGTGCGAACAATATTACCTAGCTGCTCCGGATCTGAAGATCGAGGAATTTAATGGTAATTTTGCTGCTTCTTGTACGTTGTATTGTAAGTTTAGTGTCTTTGCTTTTAGAATTACATATTTGTTTTTCTAGAGTGGATTTATATCCCGATTCTAATTTGTAGATTATTAACTTGTGATTATTAAATGATGCACTTTTTCCATAGCCAAGTCTCCTAAAAAACCCATTCAAGCTGTGTACGTACCTTCTCACCTCTTCCACATGCTGTTTGAATTGTTTAAGGTAAGTTTCACGTAACGTTCCCGTAAACATTGTTTATATGTTATGCAGCGCATGTCTCTGTTCTGGTCTTAACACACGTTGCTGTAACGTTATGTTTATGTTTTTAGAACTCGATGCGAGCCACAGTTGAACTCCACGAGGGCAGTGAGGAGGGTCTTCCCTCTGTAAAAGCAAAAGTGACCCTGGGGAAGGAAGACCTGTCCGTGAAGGTCAGTGTTGTTGGTTTGATATTTGTACACACACACATACACACACACACAAACACACATATACACACATACACACACACAAACACACACATACATACACATATACACATACACACACACACACACACGCAATGTCGTGATCTCGACCTTTCTGTGTGTTTTCATTATAGATCAGTGATAGAGGTGGAGGCGTGCCTTTACGGAAGATTGACAGGCTGTTCAACTACACATACTCTACCGCACCGACCCCCAGTCTTCACTCCAAACAAGTGCCGTTGGTAAGAAACAGCATGGAGATTCTTCAGAATTTACTCTTTCACAATGTTGTTCCAAACCCGAGTGAAATTCTTTCTTATGGAACATAAAAGAATTTTAGCAGTCTGTTATAAAATGAAAGTGACCAAGGACTGTCAAACTCCAGGAAGTTGTACAAGAGTTCTAAAAGCCATACGTTTTATAAATTTAAAGCTGTAATCTGTAACTTTTTTTAGTTAAAAATGAACAGAAATCAGTCTGAGACATGACAGATCAGTGTGTTCAAAACAGTCTCCTTTCCCGATTTGAAATGGTAAGTTCATAACAATGATTTATAATTTGAACTGTTGATTTTGGTCAAACTTTGTCATCTGTAAACGCAAAGAAGATCCGGCTACTGTCCATGTACTGTAAATGATGCGCCGTTGTTCCTACACTAGTTGTTTGGAACTTAAACTTGTCATTCACATGACATAAATAACTGCAAATAACCTGCAATTGTACGTTTCAAACAGAGATGGCAGTAGAGAGGCAAGAGTTACCGATTGCAGCTTTAAGTTTTTCACTTTAAATCTTCAGTTTATATCTTGTTTGCGCATTTCTACGCGTACAGACTTGCTGCATTGCAATCTGTCACATGACTGACCTGGCAGTCTTTACACTTTCGTTATTTGTACAAGATATATGTTATATGAGAGAGATTAATTCATAAGTGCTTGGAACAACATGAGGGTAAGCATTTGATGACACAAACTTCATATTTGGGTAAACCAACTAACGTCACCCTTTGCCTCACCTACAGCTCAAATGTCACATTGTCTATGCTAATCTAATCTCTGTGCTTCTGTAGGCTGGTTTTGGGCATGGCTTACCAATATCAAGACTGTATGCACGATACTTTCAAGGGGACCTGAAGCTGTACTCCATGGAAGGGGTGGGCACAGATGCAGTCATCTATCTGAAGGTAAGAGAAGCTCTGATTGCGCAGTATCTGCTTTTAATGGTCACGGGTTCGAATGACATCCACTCCTGATGTCCACTCTCTGACCAGGCCCTCTCTAGTGAATCTTTCGAGCGCCTCCCCGTCTTTAACAAATCTGCTTGGAGGCACTACCAGGAAGGCCCGGGAGCCGATGACTGGAGCAATCCAAGCAAAGAACCGAGAGATGCCTCAAAATACAAGACTAAGAGATAACTGCACTCGTTCCATTCCAGTTCCTGCTGCACCGATTACAGACCCTCTCTGTTTTAGCCTAGCATCTGTTGCCATGGCATCGTCACATCAATGCTGAGTGTTCTATACTTGTTAGCATTTCCAGAGCAGAACACCTGATGATATACGTGTCATTAGGTCTCTGCTCCTTCCTTTTGTGTGCAGCTACAAATATAAGATATACCGCCTTCCTATAGTGTCCCTCCAGGGCGATTTAGGGAGAAGGGTGAATAGTGCCCAGAGTGTCAGATTCTTGTTTTATTGTGCCACACAGTAAAGCCCCTGTTTAACTTTCTAAAACAGACAGAGATAGAAGGCTGGAGGTCTAAAGACCATGTTTTATACTGCCATTCAGAAATACACAGGCAGTAGAGAGGAGGGGGTTGTCGACTGTTTCCCTGGCTACCACAGCAATTGTAGCAATTCCTTAATGGTGATCGATTTTGAAAAGATTTTTTTACTTGGAAGGAAAATGTTGGTTTAGAAAACTTGTCAACAACAATAGTGCAATTGCACATTTTTGTTTTGCTTATTTTTTGCATTACTTTTTGATTTTCGTGTCAGGTTTTACATATTAAAGTCACAATGCATGCATTTCTTAAAGGGCCTAGAAATAGCTCTATCTTTCTTTTTGTTCTTTCTTTCTTTCTTTTTTCTGTCAGGATAAGTTGTTTGAATATGCATAACTGATGTTTTCATCGATGGAAGAATGCACTTTGTTTACACAAAATCGAAATAGTTTATAACTATTTATGTATTTATTGACCCCCGTTTGTTTTAAGTTCTCTTTTATTTTTAACATTTGTGTGGAGATGGTGTTGTTTCTGCATTGGGCTGCAGTCTTATTTAATGCATATAGCAGTTTATGTGCTACGTAACTTATAGGTCAGCAGTACAGAGCTGTTAATGTAGGTGAAGAGACTGAAACAGCTTATCTGTGCTGTTGTCTTAAATATTATGTCTTGTCTTAAAGAAGCAGATTCTGCTTTGTATAATATTTTGGCACTCTGCACGGTGACACTTAATAGAGGATAGACAGTTATTTGTTTTGGAATATTCCATTTTAAAATGGAATATGACGTTGTTCCAAAAGCTTAGTATGTAACAGCAGAAAGCCAGTATGTAGCTAGATATAAACTTGTAGATTTAGTTTAGGAGTTTGTTTTCAGCGATGGTAGCTGTACCAAATGGCTGCCATCAGTAGAATTCTGATTCATTAGAATTAGATTAAGTAATCCGATTGTTTGTATTATTTTTTACACCACTTTTTTTAGACATTCCTTTTTATTGAATTTTTTTTTATGTGCTAAAAGAATGTTCTTTCAGAGGATCTTGTCTTAAACCAGTTCCTCACAGGAAAACGGTTTGGAAGTATTTTGGAGCAATAACACTCGAAAGGGGCGATGGAGTAAAATACAGGACGGTTTGTCTGGTTTACAGGGACCAGCAATTACAAGCTTAATTTTGGCCAGACTAGTCGCTCTGTATGTGTCTTACCGTTAAAGCGCCATCCATGTCCATGTCGTTCTTCACAAACTGATCACTTGATTCTTTTGTACGCACAAACGAACATAAAGGATGTTACTGTAAGTTTTGCCTCTTGTTTGAATTTTTCCTTTTTTAAACTTAAGGACATTTGTGCAACTTTCCTCACTTTGTGTATTTTTATGGCAATAGTCCTGAGTGCATCGTTTGAAACCTGTCAAGAACTAGGTCACATTTCACCCCCAAATCAAAGGAAAACATCACAAATGTATTTGCAAGAAAATGTGCTACTTATATATAAACTGTTGAGGGTTGTTTTTTGTTTTGATTTTGGAGTTAAATATGATTGGGACATTTCTTCCTGAGATTCACCTCCACCTTGCTGGCATGCTATTGTTTTGTACAGGCTTTCTGTACTGTATATCTCACTGTAAATTTGCAAATCTGATGTTCATGTACTGTTCTGCATTTCAGAATCTTTCCATACTTAACAGCTGAGGTCACATGAACCCCTCAAGGGAACATTTTTGGTCATGATAAGAATGTACTACCGTACTTTGTCACTTATGTTATTGAAGTATAGATTTAATTGATTTGTAATATGGTTTGTTAGTTTGTATGTTTTATTTTCATTGTCAATGAAAAAGCACTTTGATGCCTTGAACTCCACGTGTTCCGAAGAGGAAGTTTATTTACAACACATTAGGAAAACCTGTTCTGTTTACCTGCAACAAAATGTTGGTCTTATTCAAATGAACTGATATTTTTGTAGTGTCATGCAAACATCTTTTATCTGCAGAACAAGCTTTACTGGCAGAACAGACATTTTGTGTTAGTAAATGAAGGTTACTTTTTTAATAAGTACTGCTTATATATAAATGCTGTTTTAAACATGTTCAACTGTACAACTGATTATGTATTAGCTGATATTGTGATTCTGATACTGCGGAACCTGATGTTCTATACAGACATAAACACATTGCAATGGGAGATCTGATCTAGCGAAATTCCATCTGAAGTTCCTAAAAAAAATACATAAAATATCCCAGTACTCCCAGCCAGAGGTAATCTCACAGTCTTAATGAACTGACAACTGACCAATGTTTCTCAATTATTATTTAATATTTACATTTTGAATTGAAACAAAAACTATTATACAAGCAGAAAAGGTCAAACTTAAAGTTTTTAGAGAGTGGAGATAACATAAATTGGCTGCATACATATAATGACGTAAGACTGCATAAAGTTTTACATAACGTGGGGTAAAGCGAGCAGCATACGCTGAACGTGACATCAATCTGTCTTTACGTAAAGGTTACCAGACCTCAATGTTGTTAAAAATACGTTTTGGATTTTTATTGAAGGTTTTTCTGCTAACATCTGACTTGACCAGACTAGCGGATTATGATTCGTGTCATACATTTGCAACGAATTAGATGCATTAAGGCTGCAGTAACAAGACAAACAGGTTAATGAGAACTAAACACGTGCGTGCACATACAGCTCGACAAAAGCTAGCAGCGTCCATTGAAAACAATGGACAGAAATTGCCATATGTATGTTACAGCGCGACAGTCCCAATGTCTCGGTCAGACCTGAGTAATAGATTCGTACATCATCGTCCTCTATTGATCCTCTGTGGCGATTTCCCAGACAGAGATTCTCAACCACAAAACAACATTCGCCAATCATCCAGCTAACAATTTCAGGTTGTGAAAACGTTTCTCTGACGATTCCATTTAGTAACTAAAACGTTAAAAGTGTTCTTTTGAATGTTCTAGGAACGTTCAAAACCTCCAGTTTTTTAGACATTGTATGAACGTTGTTGCTTGGTTATAAGAGCGTTATTCAAGCATTTTTAATTCCGTAACGTTTAAAGCGTTCCACAGACAACTTATGAGTAATGTTTTTGATACATTATATATAACGTTAAGAAAGGTTCCACTAATGTTAGTGCAAAAACGTTGATAACTTTTGAGTGAACTTTCCGGAGAACGTTCCCTGTTAGCTGGGCACCTGCAATCCAGTTTAACCAGACGCTAAATGCGTAATTAAGTCTGGTTGCGGATTGCATAATTACTAAATACATGTTATTTAAAAAAAATTCATGTGTTTGACGAGAGCTTAAACAATGCAGACAGCGTGTGCAAAAACTACTATCAGTGATTCGTGCTAACTCTCTCTCTCTCTCTCTCTCTCTCACACACACACACACACACACACACACTGTTAAATCTTTTTGCAGGATAGAATTGGGCTGCAATGGCTTTCAAATATTTGCTTCGGTACCCGCAAATAAAACTAAACAGGACGTGTATTGTGTGTTGTGTACGCATGAGTGTAGTTGTGTAGACCTCTTCACCGCCAGTGTATTATCGTGTATGTGTGAGTGAGGATAAAGTGCGGTCTATTATGCGAGCGTGTGACAGTCTTTTCCTCATTTCTCATCCTCGTCTCCTTCACTCATGCTGCTGATGGAGGCGGAGGCGCCTTTCGGAGAGGAGGGCGGCGAGGTTCGGGGCATGGCCCAGCGGGAGGGGGGCGACGGGGAACGCGAGGGAGAAAAGTCCCTTGGGGGGCTACTGCTGGGTGAACAGCGCGGGGAGCAAGCCTGGATCATTCGGCCACTGCGTTCCTGAAACATCTGCTTCTGTAGAGAGATAAATAATGTGGTGAAACTTATGTACTCTCGACCCAAAACAAGGCTTTTCGTTTTAATAGAACAATAACATAACATAAAGTAAACTTGTTTTCCATTAAAGCTGCAATCCGTAACTTATTTGGATTCAAAACTAACAATAAACAGTTCATGAGCAATAGAAAGCTTATAATGATTTACAATCTGAGCTGTTCGCTCCAATTTTCTAGGAAGCGTCAGTTTGGCATTGTTTGACTTCAGCATACGGAATGTAACCCGTAATTTTATGATTCAGACAGATGGCGGTGAGGAGGCAAACGTTACAAATTGCAGCTTTGAGCTACTATTTGTAGGGTGAATTGAATAGTAACAATATAAAAACACAATATTGTTCTATGCAAAAACGTTTGACATTTCCTTACGTTTTTAATAACATCCATCACAAATTTGCCACTTGCAAAATTCCTATCTTTAATCTCTAATCTTGAATTTGTGAGGTAGTTTGGTTGGTTTTGTGTACCTTTCTGTGTCAATGAGAAAACCCTGAATGACATCATCGCAGAAGAGCAGGACAAATCAATGTGATGATAAGGCCTAGTGAAGCCACAAAGATCTGCTTTATGGATTCCCTCAGACCTGCAGTCTTTCCATTGTTCTTGTCTTACCCATGTTCCATCCGGGCCAAAGAGTTCCAGGAAGTTCCCAATGAACTCCCGTGATTTCTCCTCCCACTTCTGGATGAGATCGTGGCTCTTCTCCTCCACTCTGTACACAAAATGCTTGGACTTCTCCTCTACTGTCCGCACTTTCTCCTTCATCCTGTCCACCTGATTCTGCAGGCGGTACTTCTTCTCCTGTCCGAAATCAGGTCAGAGTCAGATCAACAGACTCTCTCCCAGCTAACAGGGAACTTTCTCAGAACGTTGGCTAAGGTGCCTTCAGACAACACCGTATTACTTCAATATATCTATTTGTTTACTTACATTAATATAACTGACATTTAGTTCTTTAGCTGTGTAGCCCCTCTGCAGGTTGCGTCGGGCGTACACGTCATAGTCTCTCACTATCCGGGTAATCAGGTCGGACGTTGAGATCCCTTCTGTTCTTTTAGTGGGCACAAACATACCTGAGACACTCACAGGGGTTAGACTCGTCTGAAACGCAAACATACGCTCCGAAGCAAAGAACGCTGTTCTTTACCTGCCTCCTTTATATGCTTGTACACGTCCTCAGATCCAGCGGAGGAGTATGGGATATCGTCATGCGCTACAAAGTCAATCTGGTAGGTTTGAACCAGAGGGAATTATGGGTATGTTACTCTGCTACTACTACACTATGTAAGCAAACCGAATAACTGACCTTGTGTTTTTCTAAAAACTTTTGGGTTAGGGTCCAAGGTGCGTCGCGCAAAACCTCGTCGACGTATCGACAGTGTCTCAAAGCTTCGTAGCGCTCGTCCTCAGTCATCACCGTGAAGCCCTTGTACTTGTGAGTGAGCTCGTCACTGCATACTTCCCACACACACAAACACACATTTTAGCGAGTTATGAACACGCAATTAATAATTCAAGAATCTTCCATGAATTCTAGAAGTCTTTGCACATAAATAAGTCTCTACCTCCAACTATAAGATAGGCATTAGGGAACAGATTCTTAGCCTGCATCAGAGCGCGGGCGTGACCGGAATGGAAAAGGTCAAAGATCCCATCTGCATAGACTCGCACCGGTCTGTCCACTGAAAACACAATTCACACACACATTTACAAAACCCTGAAAGAGCTAATGGAGTTACATGAGTAATGGTGATACTCCACCTACAGTCTGCTGGTCACCTGATGTTTGTTGCACACGAAACGACCAGAATGTTCTCAATCTGGTGTGATATTATAGTTTGAGGCACTTAGTAGCACATAAATTAGATATCTAAAACAAAAATATTCCTGTAACTGTTTTCTCTGCAGCTTTCTTTGCTCCTAAATGGCACACAAAACACAACTCGCATCGAAGGGAGACAGTAAACCACAATAATTGTTACTCTTATTTATCAGATTCCCCTTTTTCCTCACATTTACACCTCCAGAAACATAAACTGGGTGATTTCTGTACCCTTACACACATTGTTCTCTTGTTTATTAGTTCTATCTCTTCTGTTGGCTGCAGTGATGTTCTGTGATTTCCAGCCAGAAGAGCTCTGGTATGTGGAAGCTTTGTGCAGAGTGACTGTGAGAATCTGGGTCACGGAATAAACAGGGAATCCCGGAATCAGAGGTTGGTATCCTAGCAGCACTATCCAGCAGTTCTCATTGCCACTGATTTGGGATCAGTTTACGTATCTTAACTTGTTTAATGGGATGTTATTGTACACATGAATAGTGCTTATGATTTGGTTGGTTTGTTTGCTCTTATAAGTCAATCAACAACTATGAATGTTAGTCCTAATTGTTATTAAATACCTTAGTGTGCCTTTCTGTTTTGTTATGTGAAGTGGTGACAGAGAAAGTAAAATTAGTAAAGCTAACAGGGAACATTCTCAGAACGTTCTCTAAAAGTTCTTGCAGTACTGTTAGTTAAACTTTTTTAACTTTAAATATCCTATATATCAAAAACGTGTAAGTTAAAGTTGTTACTGGAACATTATAAAAACATGACAGAATAGAAGTTTGAATAATGTTCTTATGACCAAGCAATAACAATAATGCGATGTCTAAAAAACAATGTTTTACCATTTCTAGAACTTTCAAAATAACATTTTTATCATTTTGTAACATAATGAAAACATTAAGGAAATGTTCTTACAACCTAAAATGGTTAGCTAGGGGCGGACTAACCTGGCGTTCCGAGTCGAGCTTGCTCTGCCGTCAGCTTCTCGTGCGGGGCCAGACACTTACAACTCGTCTCTGTGGTAAAAATGGCCGGTTCTGTCAGAGTCTGGGTAGAAGATGTAAAATCTGCTTCAGACAAGAAATAAAGGGACATTGCAGGTTCCTGAACTAACCTGTTTTAGTTAAACAGGCCTACATTGTGAGGACATGTCATCCTTATGACCCTTTCAAAATTGTTTCCCTGTTTGTGGTAATAGAGGTTATTATCTGACGTATTGTTTGTCAGTCTGTATAACAGCCTATTTTCGCTGGCTATTGATTTGTTCAGAAAAAGGTTCTCTGATGTCACGTTCTAAAGACACACTGCGCCTTCAAAGCAACGCAGGCTGGATGAGACACAGGCATAACTTCCACAGTCATGCCTTACACAGAGATTTCGGTTTGTTTAACTCCAAGTGGTTTATGACACAGATGAATAAACAAAAGAACTGCAGATACAGTGAAGCATGTCTATAGCAAGTCTGCAAGCTTTTGCAATTGCCCTGCCTTTGGTGTTTTCAGCCAATCTTGCAAGTCAAAGTTTAAACGTACAGTCCACAAACAGTACAATATAGTTAAGACCAGGGTACTTACTTCTGAGTCAGTTTTAACAATGAGAATCTGCCGTTTATTAACACTATTTTATTATGAAATACTATGTAGTTCTATTAAATAAGACTTTACTCTTTGTCAGTATATAAAATATAATAATAGATACTGTTAAAATATAATAGATACATACACCAGATGATGTAATTAAAATAAAAAAATAAAATGCATCTCAACCTGACATTTTTTAAAAATATGTGTGAATGTGGCTTTATTGTTTTTGCATACCGAAACATAAGAGCAAATAATACGATGATATCAGAATTTAGGTTCATTACTAACACACAAAATAGTTAAAAAGTATTTATAAAATCTTTTATTTATAAAATTATGATACAGCAAGAATGTATCAGACCTTTGACTTAACATCTCAGTTACTGCGATATTACCTCTGTGACACTTACCCTGACAGCTAGCCCTGGTTTTCATAAATGTGGGCGGAGTCACAACTGAAATACATTTAACAATGATCATGTTCAAACCTAATCACCACCTAAAAGCGTTCTACACGCTTTACAGTATTTTCCATTTTAACCTTGCAGTGACCTTGGAAAATCAGACAATAGTGACCATCTGTTCAGGAAGTGCTGGGTGGGAGCTCCTTCCTGTTTGTCAACAGGAAACATATCCTTGTACATTTACATGTACCATAAGACCCACTTAACATCACAGATTTTTTACAGTGTAATATAGGCTTGAGGTCTGGAGGACAATCTCCATGGAGCTCCAAAAAGGAGCAATGCATGATTCATTCCCATAGCAACGGTGCTGGGAGGATGCTGGGGACATTTCCCAGAATTCTCCACAAGGTGAGAAGGAAGAACAACATAACAGAGAGGCAGCGTGCGGATGAATCTGCTGTCTGTAACATTGGCTCCAGCCTAAAGCCATTACCAACATGGCTATCAAGGAACCTTCTCAGAACGTTGGCTAACGTTCTCCAAAAGTTCTCCAAAAGTTATCAAAAGCATTCTTGCAGTAATGTTAGTAGAACGTTATTCTAACGTTATATATATCTTACGTATCAAAACGTTATTTTTATAATGTTACGTATCCAAATAGTAACGTTAATACAACGTCAAAAAAACTGGACGTTTTGAACGTTCCTTAAACTTTCAATATAACGTTTTTGTTACTTAATGGAAACGTTACGGAAACATTCTTACAACCTAAAATTGTAAACAGCAAAGCGTTGGCTCGTACGCTTGCAAACTGCATCTGGGAGACGCAAAGGATTAAAAGAGCTGATCATGAGTGGGCAAACACAGAAGCACACATGTACTGTATACTATAGCGAGCCCAACTGCTGTTGTAAACGAGCCATACAGAACAAAACAAAAGATATGATATCGGATAGACTAAAAGCAAGATGAAAATAACGATAATCCAGCATGTTTTAAACGCTTATTCAAAAAGAGGATCTCTATAGCAACAAAACCCAGACGTCTCACCGTTCGTGGCAGTGGACAGGTATGTTCAAGTTCCTCCATAATTTTTGGAGGGTCCAAACCGAGCAGGATGTGACTCAACCTCTACCTGACTCAGCATCAGTCTGGAGCCGCTTTATCTTAGCTGTTAGCCGAGCCTCTGCTGGGGATGCTTTACTCCAGCGAGCCTGCATCAACATCCCACCCACTCTCCCCTGTCTGCATCTCAACCACTTCCAGCAAAACACGCCCCTTCTCTGTTCTCCTCTTAACTAAGTCCGCCCCTTTCTGCTCTTCTCTTAACTAAGTCCGCCCCTTTCTGCCCTCTCTTAACGAAGCCCGCCCCTTTTCTGCTCTCCTCTTAACTAAGCCCGCCCCTTCTCAGCTCACCTCTTAACTAAGTCCGCCCCTTCTCAGCTCTTCTCTTAACTAAGCCCGCCCCTTCTCTGCTCTCCTCTTCACTAAACCCGCCCCTTTTCAGCCCTTTTCTTCACTAATCCCTCGCCCTTTCATCTTATCCCTTTGAAAGAGATCAATGCCCTTGACCACGCCCCCACCTAGGACCGACAACAACAAGGATGAGCGCCTATTGATGAGGAAAATGGCAAGTCTAGAGAGGACCAATCAGCAGACACTCCCTCCTGCCTAAGTTAAATAGGGCAGTGTGATTGGCTGAGCTGGCTATAGCGCCATCACTGTGGGACCATTTCAGAGCATCACGGACGTTTTTGTGTTTTCCGTAAGCATTGCGTTGGGTTACAATGGCGTGCAGGAAGAGATACGTTATCACACTCAACAAATTTAGATGAGAGGTTTAAATAGTAACAAAACGCGACATTCCAGTTTAATTTAGTGTTTATAATTATCATCTATCAGTCTCAATGACCAAAATATATCTAAAGATGGCACTGCAAATATTCCTTTACATGGCACGTTGTATGCTATGCATGCTATGCTATGCATGATATTTGTTTAAAAGGCAGAAACCAGAAATTCACGTGATAACATTTCTGTATTTTCTCGTTTGAGGTTTGTTTTGAGGTACTATACGTACACAGTATTTATTATGCGTGATTTTATTTTTAGAAAACACATTAAAAGCAGTTCACTTATTATCCTGCTGGTGGAGCCATTGTCTCAATTTCGGGTGTGCGTGAACGTGTCCCGAAGTGGTTATTTTATTTTTAAAGAATGAAAAAATCGTTTCAGAAAAGTTTCAGAAATAATTTTTTAATGTTTTACAATGAAATAATAGGGAAAAAGCGCACGTTGTTTTAGCTTGCAAGTCTTTATTAAATAACCATTCAAAATCATCAAACACCTTGAAGCATTAATTATACATCTTTACAATTATATTAATACAAATGTATTAATAATATGTAGGAATTCTTCGCTACTGTCTTCCCTGTGTCTTCCACTCTTGCCCGTGATACATAATTTAAATGTTGTACCATAACAATCCTTTTTTAACATTAAAAGCTCTTAAACTCAAAAGCTCAACTAAACGTATCATTCCAATTTATTAAAATGAGTCTTAGATGTTTTCATAACAAAATAACTAAACTATTTTGTAACTATAACTATTTTTCATAAAACTTAAAACAATAAACCTTTGCATGACCATTTCCCGTGTTTAAATCCTGACAGAGCTCCTCACAAAGATTCTAGGCCTGCGTGTAATTTTTTTCAGTCAGGCAAACAATCAGACAGCTTTGAAACTCCCCAGAGAGATGCGGTGTGGTCCAGGGGAAATGGCAGGAGAGCTGGGAAATCTTTTGTGCTTCCTGTGAGCTTCTCTCCTCATCAGCATGAAGACAGAGTGTCATTTTCCTCTTTGACTGGGCGTATGTGCTTTTGACTGCCGTCTCTCCAGAGGCTCAGAGGGCAACAGTTCTGTGAATTATATTTCCATCGGCTGAGCTGTAGCTAATAGATCCTCCTCTGACGGCTCGTGAAGCAGCTGTGCTCCAGCTCAAAAAGGTTGTCAGTCTATGTCATAATCAAACAGAGAATAAACAGGAAGGTAATTTACAGAGAGAAGAGACTCTCTCTCTAAGTCTTTGAGGGGTCCTGAAAAATCAAGACCTCATTTTTGAGGCAGTTGCATTGTGGCATAAGTGTGTGTGATTCAAGGTTAAGAATATTCGCTCGTCTTCCTTGATTATTGAGATTCCCTCGAGTATTTTTTGACGTAATTTGCTTAAGCAACATCACAAGTAATTTCACATGGTCTCAAACATTTAGAGACAAAACAAATTAACTTCCAATTTAGAGATGCAAAACAATACACTGTGATAGTAATGCATGCTCATAAGCTTTCTTAATCAATTTAAATGTTAATTAGTGTTCACAATAAAAACAAAAGGAGAAAATTTAGAGAAGGTTGACAACGGGGACTGTTAGTCACTACCCAGCTAACAATTTTTGGTTGTTAGAACGTTTCATTACATAACAAAAATGTTACAAATTTTATTTTGAACATTCTAGGAATGTTCAAAACATCCAGTTTCTTAAACATTGTATTAACGATATTGCTGTTATTGCGGATTGTTATTTTTAAATCAATCCACTATGAATCCACCAAGCTTAAAATATATATATGATGCCTGTTGCTCTACGTGTTGCTCAGTTGGTAGAGCATTGTGCTTACAACGTAAAGGTTGTGGGTTCGAGTCCCAGGTATCACATACACTGACAAAATGTATAACTTGAATTAACTGTAAAGCCTCTGCCAAATGTGTAAATGTTGATATGTAACATTAAAAACGTTCTACTAACATTACTTCAAGAATGGGTTTGATGAATTTGAGAGAACTTTTAAGCAGAACATTAGAACATTAGCCAGCGTTCTGAGAACGTTCCCTGTTGGCTGGGTAACGTGCTGCTAACATCCAACATTTTCATGGAAAAAAACTCTTAAAACAACACGAGGGAAATAAAATGAGAGAATTATCATATTCTCATTTTTTGGTCAGCTATACCTTTAACTATTTCAACCTACGATTTTCCTTCAGTTGCTCGTTTGTTTGTGTTTTAACAATGTCAATATGTGGGAGACATACACCTTCATATTGCTGGAAAAATCAGGAGGAAGCTGCTGCATTATGATGTGTATTCATTCTGACGTGCTTGTCAGCTATAGAGAGCTTTGGGGACAAATTCCCATTGTTTTGTCAGACCTATGTATAGCAATTCAGCCGGTATATTTAGAACGATCCAGTTAAAGCCATAGAATCAGTCTCTGTTTGAAGGGCTCTGCAGGAAAGTCCAACTGCATGTCACAGATTTGATGCAGCTACAGAACGCAGCTAGTGGTAATAAATTAATTAACTCGTACCCAGCAAGAGTCATTTCCTGACTTTTGAGGGGCTGATAAGACAAGCCCTGCGGGATGACGAAGCTTAATTATGATGGATGTCTGGCTTGCACTGGTTAAGCATTATTATCCCACCTAACAGGGAACATTCTCAGAACATTGGGTAACATTCTCTAAACGTGGTCTCAAAGTTATCCTAAAAGTTCTTGCTGTACTGTTAGTGGAACGTTTTTTTAATGCTATACGTCATATAAAAAAGTCATTCTTAAGTTGTTAGTGGAACATTTTAAAATTGCCACAGAAATAAAAATGTGTTTAAATGACATTTTTAGGGTTTCCAGAACCTTCAAACTAACATTCTAAACAATTTTGCTGCATAACGGAAACGTTAGAGATATGTTCTTACCACCTAAAATTGTTAGCTGGGATATGACAAAACAACACGCAACACAGCATTTATTTGATGAGAACCCCATAGCCGCACAGCAACTGTTCGTGTATAGCTTACAGATATGTGAAGAATCTTGTTACAGCACCTCAGGCTGTTTTTCTACATTTAAGAATGTCAACAGATCACCAAATGGCATCATTTTATTTTGGGCATCACTAATTATACCTGGTTTTGAAGCCTTTCTGTGGAAGTGTGGCTGCTGACAGCTGTGGAAATGAGAACAGAGACACACTCGTGCTTGCCTGCAGGTGAAGTGATGGCGAGTTTTAATGAGAGGTGAGCGTGATTGCTCTAAACAAGCTGCGTGCCATTTCAAAGTTCCTCTTTTGTATTAGAAGTCACAAACTTTTTTCATTCAGGGCCTTTTGTTTGTCCATTCAGAAATTGTATTGCTCAGATCCCAGCTAATTGTTGTGAGAATGTTTCCATAACGTTTCCATTAAGTAACAACAACATTAAACATGTTATTTTGAACATTCTAGAAACAATGATAACGTCCGTTTTTTTAGGTATTGTATTAACGTTATAAGAACGTTAGTCAAGCATTGTTTAATTCTGTAACGTTTTCCATCAACAGCTTAAGAATAGCGTTTTTAATATAAAAACGTTTTCCTAACGTTACAGCGAGAACATTTTTGATAACTGTAAAAGACTTCTAGAGAACATTAGCCAACGTTCTGAGAACGTTTCCTGTCAACTGGTATGTTGCTCTTTCATAGTTTAAGAGACTTTATTGAATTCTTCTTCAAGTATCAGTTTTGTCTCAGAGGTTTGTTCTAAAATACCACGACTGAATTAAAAATAGACATAAATGAGACAGTTAGTAACATAGAGAGACAGTTTTGAGCCATGATACAAATGTAGACAGCATAGCACATATTATTTGCCCCCGAAGTTCATATTGCAAATCGAAAGCAGAGTGTTAGACATTACTGAGATCTGGGCTTCTTCTAGAAGAGAAAAAACTGAGAAGCCATAAAATCTCATTGTTATTAAAGGTATTAAAGAGATTATTCATTTCTGTGTATGAAGTTTCTGTTAATGGCACTTGTGTGCGCCCTCCATCGACTCTTGGGTGGCGCACACAGAAGTTGTTTAAGGGGTTCCGTGAGTGTTTTTATCTTCTTTTTGTAACCAAAGCACAAGCGTATGTGCGTCTTCAGATCACTGTTTTGCTTTTGGAATATATTAGTGTCTATGATTCCAATCCATCCATCATATGGAATCCTTAAATTGTTCATCAAGACCAAAACAAATAATGTTTACATTTTTCCAAGGCGTCCCAAGCAGAGTGTCATCCTAGCCAGTGTCATCCCCAATAGGGAAAGTTCTCAGAACGTTGCATTTTCTAAAGTGCAACATTTTCTAAAAGTTATCGAAAACATTCTCACAGTACTGTTAGCAGAATGTTTCTTTAACGGTAAATATCATAAATCAAAAACCCATAAATAAATTAAGTTGTTGAAGAGTTTAAATAATTTTCTTACAGCTCAGAAATAACGTTAATAAAAAAATTGATGTTTTGAACATTCCTGGAACATTCAAAAAAACATTTTTAGCACTTTTGTTTCTTAATGGAAACTTTTAGGGGAATGTTCTTACAGCCAAAAGTTGTTCGCTGGGATTTCTTCAGGTGCCTCATGGCATTAAAGTTAAGTAGTATATTTAGAAGCAGAGAATGAGAGGTTTTGAGAAGCCACATACCTGAAGGTCATGCTGTCATTGTGTGTCTGGCGGGAATGATCAGGCTCTCCTCATAACACGTTCTGATTGGTTGGGTCTCTGGTGAGCCGTGAATCATGGATAAGTGAAAGGTAAGTGATGTTCTGTTGACTTTACTGGGAGATTACGGTTGACCCGTCACAATCAGAGGGCACAATGGGCAGAAGAGTGAAACAACTAAAAGGGCAATGATTTCATGCCCATCTGACTTCATCTAGTGATCTAACAAAAGCACTTGTATTTTTTCTCCAGTGTTGTGTAAATGAAACAGACCGGGGTGCGGACATCCGATTACACGGAGAATGATGGAATCTCATGGAGAGAGAATCTGTGTCCAAAGGATGGGACATCAGGATGTCCAAAATGAGTTCCTGGATTTCCTGAACATCCCACATTTTTCCAGGCCTCAGCACAGCCATTTAAAGGTCATAAAATGACATGTTTATGAAGTGCTACATTACCAGCAATGAATAAGGGTATATTGGGTAGGGTCATTTCCAGGAAGCAATTTGTGCAATTTATATCAACGTATGGGTCCCCAAGAGTCAGCGTTTTATTAACAGGATGTTGAATGCAGTCATTTACATATACATATACATATACATATACATATACATATACATACACATACACATACACATACACATACACATACACATACACATACACATACACATATACATATACATATACATTTACATATACATATACATATACATATACATATACACACTCACATACACACACTCACACACACATATATAGCTATAAATAGATATATAAATACACATTTATATGTAAATACAGTATGCATACGTAGATGCATATACAGACCACATTTGCCATGTGTAACATTCTGCACAATCTGGCGGCTTTCCTAGAAAACCCCAGCATGCCAGCCTGCGTCCTTGACATTACATTCCAAGGAATATTTTTCCATCCATCTAGAACCTCCTTCTGTGGCAGGATGTCATGTACTCCATGCTGTGACCTGGAATAACTATAAAGCCTAAAAACATTAACCACAAAGGTCACTCCCCAACGACACCCATCCCCCGCCCACCCACAACGTTTCCTTAACGTTTCCATTAAGTAACATAAATGTTAAAAATGTTATTTTGAATGTCCAAGGAATGTTTAAAATATGCCATTTTTTTATACATTGTATTTACGTTATTGCTTGACTATAAGAATGTTATGCAAACATTTTCAATTCTGTAACATTTTCGAAATGTTCCACTAACAATGTAAGGATAATGATTTTTTTATATACATGATGTATAGAGTCAAAAAAGTTTCACTAACGTTACTGCAAGAACCTTTTTGATAATGTTGAAAGAACTATTAGAGAACATTAGCCAACATTCTGAGAACATTCTCTCTAGCTGGTTTATTATATAAAGCACAGTGACATCACTTATCAACAACACACACTAGTGTGGTATTTTAGCCATGAGACATACTTGCATTTTCTCTGTTCTCATACAACACAAATCAAACAGTGTGAGTAATCTTCACAATGTCAATAATGCTGAGAAATCAGACTATTATTACCCAAGCCTGTCAAACAGCTGCGGGCTAAACACTTTATATTCTCATAATCTCAGCCGAAGCGCAAGACAAAGCGGAAATAACAAGTATGCAAATCTTTGACGTTTACCGATGAGAGCGCAGCCCACAGAAGTTCCCTTTGAAGTGCAGAACTAGCTGAACCCCAGAGGTCATAAGCTCTCATTATTAACTGCTGTTTAACTGGAGTATGATGAGGCTGTAATTTATCCATTAAATTTCATTAAACAGGAAGGTGGACTTCTAAAACCTGATGTTATAATCGAGAAGGTCTATAAATACCTGGAGAAAGCTATCTGTTAGTATTAGCATCCATCGCTATGGCTGTTGCTTCCCAGCTAACAATTTTAGATTGTAAGAACGTTTCCCTAACACTTCTATTAGGTAACAAAAACTTAAAAATGTTATTTTGAATGTTCTAAAAACTTCAATGTCCAGTTTTTTTTAATGTTGTATTAACGTTATTGCTTGGCTATAAGACCATCATTCAAACATTTTTTAATTCGGTATTGATTTAATATAATAAAAAATATAATAATAACAATAATTTTATAATAATGTTTTAGATATATGATATACAACTTATGTTACCACAAGAACTTTTTTGATAACTTTGAGATTTATATATGATTTATATCTATATATTTTTTAAATATAACAGGATACTGACGCGAACCTGACTCGTGTCAAACAAATATTAACCACCTGCTTAATGGCGAGCTGCAGACGTTTCAGACCTGATTACTGCGTTCTCTGCGCCATCATGCAAAGAAGCTGTTAGCACTCGGTGAATATGGTGTGGGGTGAGGGTGGGGGGAGTTTTAAAATTTAATTGGTCGTCAGCACACCCTCCTCTGACACTATGTGAACTGACAGACTAAGACCGCCGGGAAAAAGCACATCGGAAAGAAATTACTTCACACCAAATCTGCATTTGACAAGTGACAAATTAGCCTTTTGAGAGACGTTCTGAGGCCATTACAGCATCCCGCGAGGCTGCACTGACGTTTACCCCGCGTTCTGCATCCAGCTTTGCGCAAAGTCGCATTTAACACGCAGACAACTTGATTGCAACTTTTCATCAATTTAAGCCATCCTAGAGAAAAAACGCTTTTCATATATGCACGTTTGAGGATTTGAAAAGTGCTGTTCCTCAACATGCGTCAGACCATCTGTTAATACGTGTTGACAAAGTGCTAATATAAAAAAAGACGTTTTTTTAGCAACGTGTGAAAGACTCTTTGAAAGACTGTTGATATCAACAGCTAATTTTAAGATCGGGAGCTTGTTTCAAAGCCAAAAAAGTTCTTTTACAGCAAGAATTATCGATTTTAAGACACTGACCAGGCTAATTAAACAAGCAACGTATTTTTCACCAAGCCCCAACACAGCTGGCTTTTGGCTACATGAACTAGAGACACCCCTAATATGCTGTGCTGTGTGAAAACCAAGACCTTTTAGAATCAGTGTTTGCTTTCCCTGATCTCAGAAATACACCTGCCCACATGTCAACAAGCTGGTATGCCAGTGTAGTTGTAGCTCACTTGGTAGAGTGAGCAGTACAGAGGTCAGGGGAACACACATATTCCCAGCTAACAATTAAGAAACAAAATGTTGTTTTGAATGTTCTGGGAATGTCCAGTTTTTTTAGAAATTGTACTGCTTGGTTTTAAGAACGCCATTCAAACATTTTCAATTCTGTAATGTTCCACAAACAATTAAGATCAAACGCTTTTGACATATAAATTACAAAAAGTGTTTAGATAACTTTGAGAGCATGCAGTGACATGCATTTCTGATGCACGTCTATTTAACTAAATAATCCAAATGTGTTGTAGTTATCGTCAGTTCAGTCTACCTTATATTCATAAACCGATTGCAATTTTTAATATCCATAATCCGTTTTACTAGTATACATTTTATGTATGAACAATAACATTTGCAATAATACCATGTACTCTGTATTGTATGTTGTGCATATTTCAAAATTTACAGTTTTCTTTGTTTTTATTTTTATTGTATGCAAAGCTGATTTGAAACAATGCAACATTGTTAAAAAGCACTATATAATAAAACTGAATTGAAAGAACTTTTAGAGAACGCTAGCCAACGTTCTGAGATTGCTCCCTGTTAGCTGGGCTGATAAAGTACACATCTGGAATGCCCTGTAATTTGCTTTGGACAGGAGTTTATTTATGCCAAATGCATAAATGAACTAAAGACAAGGGGAAAAATACCCCCTTTGATATCTATTAAAAATCGCAGTCAATTAAAGTCAGAGCTGTCAGATCAGCTGCAGTTCTGTCCCATAACTGTCACTTAGCAAGTGTTGATGTTGCACTTTTGGTTTCACCTGTGATATTCTGGCAGTGATGAATATAGGGTTAACTCTCTCGACTGAGACAAGCTGACATTTGTTAAGTTGCTGAACCGTCATATTCGTTGAGCACGAAAGCTTTCGAACTGTGTTAAATCCAGAGCCACTCTGGTTTGCCATAAATAATGAAGACTATATGCATGC
>JAZGTJ010002083.1:0-11016 GCA_036877575.1 Botia almorhae
ATGCATTAGTACTGGTGAAAATAATGTTATCAGTTTTTGTAATTGTTTACATATGTAAATGACATACGTTCCCTTTTGAGGGAACTCGTTGCTGCGTCTGGTCGATAGAGAGGTTGCTACTCTATTGATACCCCAGAGTACCAACATCCCAGGGGGAGCTAGTAAGGACTAGCTGCTGTCTTTCAAAACCGCTATGCTTCTCTCTTCAGAGGGGAGGACCCTATACACAGCGTGTTATACCACACTAGCCCTAGGGCCAAAAATCCAAGGGGAGCCAGCGGTAACCGGGCCACCGCTGTCTGCAACTACTGGCCCCTAATGGAGCTCTGGGGGAGCATGAAGGACTGTTGTATGCTCCACCCACGCCTCAGGAAGGCAAAGCTCTTGTGGGGGTGGAGGACCTCCTATAGTGAAGGTGCAACTTCAACACCACCCGGAAGACAGCGGTCCAAGACATAATTTTCTTTGCCAGCCAGAAAGTGGAAAGGCTGAGGACTGTGTATCATCCCTCTCTACCACAGAGGAAGGGTGCAACTCTGACAATCCATGGGAGCAAGACTTACAAAAATTCTGGGCTCAGTCTAATAAACAAACCCCATATAGATTGCCAAGAAGGCAGAAACCCCCGAAGAGAGGATCCAAACCCAGGTATCTGAGGGCTCAGCAATGACTAACTGATACAGCACTACAAGACACTTTGCCCTTGTGCTGTTCTGGCCAGGAGAGGTTTAAAACCTGCTATCCATGGGTTGCCATACAATGTCAGTTCCAGACACTCAAAACTGTGTTCCCAACTGAAACCTAAACTCTGAATTTACAACGAGGAGGGCGGAACCATACAGAAAACACTAGAGGGTAGTAAAGAAATCAGAGAGATGGCTCCACCTATGATCTCATGAGAATTTGGGAAATAACAAGAATGATTGTAAACAGACACCAAACCAATTCTTGAGGGGAGTTTGAACCAAAAATATGGTATTTCCCTGGTTTGCTTGGTGGGGCTCGAACCCAGGCCCCTCAATCTAGTGACAGCATATCCAGCTCATGCCCCAGGCCTGCCAGAATAAAGCTCTAATAGGAAACATCACATTTCTCACCTGGAGTAAGACTCAAAGGCTCAAACTCACGAACTGCCAGCCAAAGGCTGGGACGAGCTATGACAGAGCTTGTACTAGGGCCACCTACCAACAGAACCCCAATATCCGGGGTGGAAGCCCAACTCACATTTTTCATGTGGCTGTAACAATGAGATAGTAAGCCCTAGTTGGACCATCAGAATAGCCGGAAGCTTAGACAAACCTGCTGTGATTACTGGTCCCAACCATAATGGCTTATTGTGAATGCTTGTGTGACTGTTATGGACAGGAACATAGGGAGGGAGTAAGATGGGCTTATTCACTCCTGCACAAGCCTCAGCCCATTTGTCCTTAGCGCCCTGGCCTTTCTGTCTGGTATCGCAGGTGTCGCTTCTGTGCTTCACTCTGAGAAGGAGGGGAAGTGGATGCAGCGATGCTCTGCTTCTAGGCCCACCTACAGTCCTCGGCTTTAGACAGGACAGACAGGGAGGCATCAGACGAGGACCTAGACCTCTGTGGGATGCATTTCTGAAAGGCTCAACACTGCACCCTCACCATTCTAAACTTCTTGACCACGGTCTAACAGACACGTCAAAAAGCTCAGAGGGTGAGACTGGTAAATCGAGGAGAAATTTCCTTTCCCAGATTTTGGCCACACTCTTCCACAATGTCTCTCTGTGCCCACGATTGGCGCCATAGAGCGACCTATTGCAGCAGTTGTTTGCCTGGTGGCCCTGAGAGTCATCAGACAGTGCTGTGGACCAATTACATTGGAGTGATTTGACATCTAAAAAACATTTTGCTTTTTGATTTGTTCCTTAATAAAAACATTAGGGAACGTTCTTACAACCTAAAATTGTTAGCTGGGATGTTGTGTTGCATGCATGTGATTATGTTAAGAGTTTTATGTGGTCTCTTATCCATCATTTTTGTAATTTTTAATTTGCAGAATTTACATGTATATTTATGCACTTGGCATGGGATTTGGAGAACAGTTTACAGTGTATTCAAGGTTTTATCAGTAGCACTGCTTTAACACAGTGCTCTACCGATCGAGCTACACAAATCACAAGGTATGTTGTGGAAAAAAGCCAATGCGTTAAGTTAAACAGTGCATTAATTTGAAGATTTCTATGGCATCTCCTGCTGTTCATCTGTAGCTCAATTGGTAGAGCATTGCTTTAACAGCGCAAAGGTTGTGGGTTTGATTTCCAGTAAACACGTACTGATAAATTGTATACCTTGAAGGTACTTGATGTTACTTTGGATAAATTGTCTGCCAAAAGCATAAATATAAATGTTGGTGGGGTGCTAAGTAAATGCTCCTATGGGTTGTATTTTTAAGAAAAGGAAAAAATAACCTATACAGTTGCATGGTTTGAAGGATGCCATTGATTTACTTTTTAAAAGTTGCTCTGTGATAATATAATATACAGTTAATTGGTTATTATCACAAAATAAGACAAGGATGATACAAGACTGATCATACACTTGGGGTTTATAGGAGCTTATGAGTAGTCACAGGATATGTTTAAAGAAAGACCACGTAAACCTGTTGATGCCATAGTGTTTTGTTACAACACCACTGGTTTAACGGGCACATAACCCTGAGAATTAAATGTCAGTCTGTGAGATACAAGTGGACTGTAAAGTATTACTGTACTTGCCTCACCACATTACTAAATAGTACATGCAGCATAAAAATAGAGCTGAAGTGAATATATCTTTCTGGGCTTCAACCTGTCAACCTTATCTTTCTCTAGCAATTTCTGGACTCTGCCTCTTTCTTTTTACACAATGGCTCTTTCAGCCCTCTTGAATGCCCTTGGCATGCCCTGACTTGCCTTCTCTTTGACTTCCACCAAACAGTAGATGCCAGGGCCAAAATAATTTGTATCTGTTCAATAAATCATTAAAGACTGCCATTGCTATGTTCTACACTCTCCATCTTACCCTTCTATCTCCCCATTCCCTGCTCTCAAAGGTCTTGTTAATGTTTCAAAACTGCACATAAGACACCGCAGCCAGACGCTTAATTTAAAAGGTGCCCATAGGGCACCTGCAGGACTTTTTTTCTTGGACTCCTTCTGCCTCTGTAGTGTTAACAACTAGTGAATTTCAGGGAGGGGGACGTCAAGATACTGTTATGGAGGGTGGAGGGATATGAAGGGGGGATGAAAAAGTACAAAGCGTGCCCTCCAGGAGCAGTTTTACCCTTAAAACATCATCTAATGAGTGTCATATGACAAAGGTAGAGGTTAAATGCTTTTAATGCATCAGATTTAAAATTGTATGGTAGATACAGTGAAAAACACATAAGGGAATTTATTAGGAAGGATACTTTGGTTTATTTGCAAAAGCTTTCTGGGTTGTTTAAATGCCTAAATTACTAAAGGCAGTACACAAATCTGGAAATGGTGCAAACAGGCCAAAAAATAGTGCTGAACACAATTTTCACAATATTTGCATGCTTTATTGGGACTTTACAGCATCACTTTACTGCTGTAATCTATACACATAAATTGTAATCTATACACATAAATTGACTTAATTAAAATACAGAAAGTGTTATTGACAACATTACATGTCAGGATTTATGTATGGTCAGGGTCGCCGCTAAGGGGGGGAAAGTTAGGACAATTCTAAGGGCCCACGCCCTTTAGGGGCCCCCAGAGATCTGCTTTATTAGTAATAACACTACTAAGGGGGCCCAACCTCATATTTTGTCATAGGGCCCAAAATTGCGAGCGGCGCCCCAGTGTATGGTTATAGTGTTCTTCATTCAATTATCGCTGGATGAATTAGTCCTATAACAGAAATCAAAAGTCTAATGATTTCTTATCATGAATCGAAAAATCACCTTTTAAGATAACGTAATGTAAATTTCGATTCATGATAAGAAATCAGTCATAAGTAGCAGAACTTTACCCTTGATATAACAGGTGACAGCTATTTCTTCCATCTCAAAAAAGAAAATGAGAAAAACAGCCCTAGTGTTGAGCTATGAAAACCAATGCTGTATGCATTCATTTTAGACACAAAGTTGAGTCTCAGCTTCATAAATAATAGATAAACACTCATTAATAATTTGATCAAAAAATATCCCCAAGCAGTAATTACTTCACTGTGCATCATTTTTTATGTATGTCGGATGAACTCTTATTTATTTTCAATTCCATGTCATGTCTGTGTTTTGTAAATTTGTATATTGTTTTTTCTGCTTATTTATTTTACAGATACATTTTTAATATTTGATGTGTAGCACTAAATTACATTTGTTTCCTTTTTAGGAGGCTCTGAGTGCTAGATACAAGAGGAAGGACACTGAGATGTAAACAGGAAGTGTTATTAATGTCCATAGAAAGTCTTTAATTTTTTAACAAGAAATACATGAACATGAACTCTGGGACTAATTTGCCTTGTGATTGCTGAGGAAAAGTATCAGATTTATTCTTTTCCTTATTTGTTTAATATAGAAGTAAATTCAATTAAATATTAGTGCTTTGCAGATATGATTAAATGGTTGACTGCTTTTACCCATCAAGAAAGAAGCCTGTTTTTTCCCCACTGAACAAAGCATTTAAAATTTATTGCCTCAGCTAACATTCAATAATATAAAATAATAATTAGGGTTCAGGCGCAAAGCGCTGCAACTCTACTGTAATAGAGCCTACTGCAACTGTCTACTCTATGATTTTTATTATTAGGGATTCAAGGGCTTAGTATCTGGAGTCTTATTGTTAATAATTATCAAAAAAAGTTGAACTTTCAATTTACGTTCGTGACGGCACCCCAAACCATTTGAAGTGGGTGGAGCTACTTTTACTAATGTGGATATAACTTGGGAACGAAATGGAATATTAACCCGATACTCAATACACATATCCAGGAGACCAATTTATAGTCAACCTAAAAAATCTGCAGTGATATAGAATGAAAAAAATAAAACAATACATTAATTCGTCCGATTGACCTAAAAATTGGTACACAGTATCATTGTCTAAGGCACCATCAAGGTCTATGAGGACATTGGCGTTTCTTGAAACACATGGCCACCATTGGCCAATGGAATTTGAGCACCTCTTGAACAAGGTTAACTGAGGCCTATCAGAATTAAACTTGGTGGGGATGTTTGACTGATGACCCCAATGGTCTATGAGAATTTATAAACAAATTGACCACCAGGGGGCACTATCTTGTTTATCAGGTGAGTTAACGATTGCATATCATGACAGTTGACAAACAGACAGAATATTGATATCATATGTTAGACCTTATAATTCTGAACAAATTAGAACCACTGTTGTCTATTAAACTGGTCTTTAAATATTTGGTTATTTGAAAAACCTTTTTTGCAAACTATATAAAACCAGTGCAGCACAATTCTCTGGATTCTTTAGATCAATAATTATCAAAACAAGTTTGGAATGCTATAACAGTGCAATTGAGGAAAGGGGATGTGGCCAAGTCAGCCAATTTACATTAACATTTACATTTAGGCATTTGGCAGACGCTTTTATCCAAAGCGACTTACATTGCATTATACTACACATTGATCGCTATACATTGAGTTTGTGCGATCCCTGGGATCGAACCCATGACCTTGGCGTTGTTAACGCCATGCTCTAACCACTGAGCTACAGGAATGCCGATAAATCTATATTTTTTAAACTAAACATCAGACGATCACAAAACTAAATGAGCCCATGCATCCTTTGATTCATCTTTTGATTTTACTTAAAATGACTTAAAGTGCCTAATACAATCTTGTGTGATCGGTACAGTATAAAATAAGCATAAAGCCTTAACTTGCGTACACGCCCTTTGCAGTTCACTGCAGGTTTACCTTGATTTGGGCTGTTTTGTTGCCTTTAACATGTATATCAAGATATTATCAGCTTTGCCTATGAGCGAACCATAGCTAATGTAAAGAGCAAGAGTGGTGGTCAGAACTAGAAGCTGCTCATTACAGAGAGGATCTCAGTGCCATTCTCAAAGCAACGCTTCACCCCAGGGTGCTAGTACTGCTCAGAACCCAGCCAGCAGCAGGTATGGGCTGAACTTTTCAACTAAATTATGTTTCCTGACATCTGCCCAAACAGTGCTTAGCCAAACACCAGGAAGGCTGTTTGTGAAAATCTATCACAGTTGAGGGCACAGTTTGTGGCAATCTCTGCATATCTGTGCTAATGTTTTCTAAACATTTCTGTGGAAATGTTTGGAGCTGGAGGTGAGGTCCATGAGGTGATTGGGGTCCATAGATTAAAAATGGGTATTGAAAGACTCTTGACTGCTTGATTGCAAATCAAATATTCTGATGTTCTGTTGTGCTTCTAAATTGGGCTGAAGGAGTAGGTTAGTTCACCTGTCATGATCAAGTTGTTGCAGCTCATGTGACTTGGACCATCATGGATCATCAGCTCAATATAAGGTAATTTGATTAGATAAATACCATTGTTGAAAGATTACCACAAACTGAGTATTGTATTGGTCTTATTACAGATATAATTTTCAAGGTCTAATTGTGCTGACAAGCATTTTAGAAAGCTCAAGGAAACTAATGTCCATACAAAAAAACAACAATGTAAGGGCTGTGTTGAGATAGGGCTTATTTAAAGTATCTGGAGCTAGCGATCTGGACACTTTAGACTAGAGACTAAAAAAGGAAAAAAATTCATTATCCTGCTAAGTACAAGTTTATCATGGGCAGAAAGTGACACACATTGATAAATGAGGCAATAAGTTTTTGCTTGCTGGAATATTAATTACTTTCCATGTAAAGGCAAGAAAAATCATTAAGACAGGTGAGAAGACCTTGACTTCAGAAGCTCAACAAGGGCATAAGAGTCTCAGTGGAAAGGACAAAGAAGAGTGAAAGGGAGAGTATTAAGTAAGCAGTAAACAGTAAGAAGAGAGTTCATTAGTTGCCTCTTCAGGTCATCCGACTGCATGCTCCAGACGTTCTCTCACCACATCAAATCACCACACTGTGCCAATTAGCACAGGCACTGTGGAGAAGGGCCTTGCTCTCCTCCCCTTTATTTGTCTCTGTTATGAATTCCATCATCTCTGTAATTTTTCCTCCGAAGGAGCTGTAGTGAAGATCAAGTGGCTGCATGTGAGTATCAGGGCAGGAGGGATCACAACAAATTAACAAAGAAACTTTACAAATAATCACATCCTTTTTTCTCAGCATTCACCTTTCTTCCTTGAAAAGACTTAAAGCTACTTTTTACCAAAGCGCTGCTTGATCTCTTAAATTCCAGCACTATAGGTACATTTACTGCCATTTCCATTGTACAGCTGTAAAGTTCTTGTACAATGATGAGGAAATGTAGGTTTAAAGCTTCTGCTCTGGAAAAGCACCACAGCTGGGAAAACCTCATGGCTCCACTCAGGTATAACGAAGCGTGTGAGGCAAGATGTAGGGCAGGTTTGTCTGAAAGGATCCACAGGGGAAAGCCTACTCTAGGTCTGAGAGTTGGATGGTAACAGACCTGTCTCCACTCATAGGCCTCTGCCTGGAGCAATTTCACCTGCCCCAGAGCCCAGAGAAGGCCACTCACCTTCCTTATCATCCCACTGTGTGCTCTATAGAAACTCAACCACGACCCTGCTTTTGCCTGCTTTACCATGGACCAGTGTAGAGAAAGATCTTTACTGAGAAAAATCTGTGAACTCTTACAGGTTTACTTTTTGTCCTTTCAAGTTAAGTAAATTTATTTAAAATAAATTAATCAGTTAATTAGGTTACATTGTAACCAATCAAGTAATATAACCACTCATAAAATTAAATTATTAGTTATTATTTTTCCCTGTGAAACAAAATAAAAGAGTTTAAATGGGCAAGGTTTTTTCTTTTCTTTTTACAGAAAATGTAGAAAAAGGTGTATTCTAGCCAGATAGGCTTTAAGTTTTCTTAACATCTTGCCAACTTACATACTGACCTCATTTGTGCAGAATTTTGTTTTGTTAATTCTGCACATTATAAAAGTTAGTTATATTAGAAAAGCTAATTATAATATGGGCCTAATAAGGTTAGTCCTTTCAGGCATATACAGTGTCAATTTGTTTCGCAATCAGACATTCCACAGATTACAGAGTGCTCTGTTAATAGTTCAGTGCAGGCTAGTCTGTGTCCAGAACCAGCATCACTGTGTGGTGATTGCTTATAATGGCAGATGCCTGGAAGCTGACAATTGATCTTTAATGGCTATTATTTTAAATGAATATAGACTACATTCAGACTGTCAGTCCAAATCTGATTTTGTGCATATCTTATAAGAATCTGATTTAAATAATAGATTGTCCACACTTTGTATGACAACTGTTCAGATCCGGTCAGACAAACATATTTCCAGAAATGTGATTTGAATAGGATTTCAAACCACATATGAATGTAGCTCAAAATGGATTTGTTAATAAATCAGGTTTCATGAGATTTTTTGTCATTGGCATATATAATTCTAATTGAATATGCACAAAATCGGATTTGGACTGACAGTCTGAATATACTTTAAGACAGCCATGCATAAATATGTTCTCATCTCAATCTAATGATCTCAATATATACGACAAAATGTGATCTCATTTCAATTTAATCTGAATGTAGTGCCTCTGAGATCCTTCACTTCAGGGTTTGCTTATAAAGGCAAAATTAGTACAGATCTGTCAACAGCTCTATAAGGTTAACAAAATACATGCATGTATTCAAGGCCTATCGCCACAACACTTAAAACAAGCATTCACAACCAAACCACCATATTGATAAAGGCTAAATAAGCCCCAGCAGCACTTTTAGTGAGTGCTTGTTTGTGTCTGTTCATGTCAGGGGCCATTTCCACGGCAGCAGACCCCCGAGGAGTGCAAGCTGCACGCTGCAGAGCCACCTGAAATGAGGCACTGCCTGAGCCTGGCCCTCTGCTTAGTGTACCTTCATTATTTTGAAGGAGAAAAACCCAGTTTGACAGATGAACTGGGGCCAGAGGAAAAAACACATCACTGATTCGGCACATAACAAGCTCTCAGAAGAGAACAAACTGATTCATTTCTATGGTAACCTGTATTAAAACAAACTTCCAGGAGGGATTTCTTTGTTTTAGTGTGTGTGTTTGTGTGTGTGTGGGAGGGGGGGGGGTGGTTGTGCTGATCTTTCTATTTGATGGAAGGAGGAATTCAGACGTGAGACTGTTGCAGGATCAGGGGTATTAACACTCAGTGTGGTGATGAAATAAATAGTGAGAGGTGATTTGGCAGATCTCCGAGAGAAGTATCAGAAGTATCAGTGTTGCTGTAATTTAATGGGTGAGCTATATTTAGGTCTATTAGACGTGTGGGGCACTGGGCCGCTGGGTGAAAATGTGAGAGGAAGTAAAACTTCAAACCATCGGCAAGGTTACAGGATTTACTTTGGTATGTGGGCATGTATGACACGCTGCTGTTCACCACAAGATTCTGCGTAACAGTTGTTTTTGCTAGTTCTGGTTTAATCATTAGACAGACTGTCTATTTTCATCCTCAAGGGGGTAAATTCTGCGTCACTAAAAAGAACAGTAAATCAAAAACATCGCTTATTTTCTGTTGGTAATAGGTTAAGCTTCTATTACCAAACAAAATTTCTTTAAGCACACTTAGCAATAAATTTAATTTTAATATTTAAACAATCAATTAAAATATGTAATAAATTAATATATGACTAATTTTACAATAATATTATAGTGTGTTACTAACAACTCCAAAGCCATACATACGATTCCTAATTTACACAAAATAGTGTATACTTTAGTTATACAAGTTGTTTTGGATAAAAACACCTGTCAACTGAATATATGTATAATCATGGAAGCAGAACATAAGACAGTTACAGAACCCCCCTCATTAAGAGCGGCTCTGCCACCCAAAACACAACATCAAAAAAACATAATGAGCGACGAGTCAATGGGTGGGGTGGGTGAGTTAGGACCATGGGACAGATGAACAGGGTAGTGGGGCAGGACAATGGGCAGGGTGGAGCAGACATGGCTGGACTCCTTGGATGTTTAGGCCTGGCAGTAAGCCATGGTGGTGTGGCATGGTTTGGACTGTGGACATGGCCATGGGCTGTGGACACTAAGGACATGATATGGGCTATGGACATGGTATGGGCTCTGGAGGCTCAGGACATGGCATGGGTTGTGCACATGGGCTGTGGACATCATATTCTTGTCATCGGCTTTCCCACTGCAGGCCTCCCCAGCACCAGTGCTCACAGAGATGTCAGTGTATTTGGCGTTAGTGCCATCCAAAACATTTTGCATTATGTTGTCCCAGGGTACAAAATAATACAGACTCAAAAAGTCCTTGACATATTTTTCAACGGGTCAGCCCCTTTGACATGACATGTTAAGTCTGCTAGATCCATGTTAGTCAGTTATTCTGTAAAATGGTGAGGAGACATCAAGTCAAAGCAGTATCTACAGTGCCTTGCAAAAGTATTCATACCCCTTGAACTTTTCCACATTTTGTCACATTATAACTATAAACTTAAATGTTTTTTATTGAGATTTTATGCAATAGACCAACACAAAGTAGCACATAATTGTGAATGGAAATGAAAATTATACATGGTCTTAAAAGTTTTAAGCAAATAAACATCTGAAAAGGTTGGTGTGCATTTGTATTTAGCCCCCCTGCGTCAATACTTTGTAGAGCCACCTTTTGCTGCAATTACAGCTGCAAGTCTTCCAGCTGTAACTCTACCAGCTTTGCACATCTAGAGACTTTTTCAGAATTTTTGCCCATTCTTCTTTGCAAAATAGCTCATGCTCAGCCAGATTGGATGGGGAGCATCTAGATTGGAACAGGTTTTCTTCCAGGATTGCCCTGTATTTAGCTCCATCCATCTTCCCATCAACTCTGACCAGCTTCCCTGTCCCTGCTGAAGAAAAGCATCCCCACAGCA